>DF361624.1:30034-40554 GCA_000787875.1 Solanum virginianum
ATATTTCTCATTTATAGTCATGTATATCAATATATATATATATATATATATATTCAAGTGTATCAATTCACTATTTTATTACTTGTATCAGTGCAATCAAATATATTTGTGTGTTGATATACTTTTGTACCAACATATTTAATTGTATCAATGTGTTCAATTTATATGTTTATTTCAACATATTCAAGTGTCTCAGTTCATCGTTATTTTTTTTATCAACTGGATAGTATATATTTATATATATAAAATAACAGGAAGTTAGCCCTAAGGGGGCTAGTAGTAGTTTGTGCTACTAAGTGGTAGCAACTTCAAGCCCTTAAAGTTATACAAAACGTTATCGACTTGTTCATAGGCCACATTCCAGCCCGCATAGGAGTAATTACTAGCAAGTTTCCTAGGATACAGAGTCCCTACGGAGTCGTTACATTTGTATACCAATGTATTCAATTGTATAGTTTCTTGTTGTACATTTTTTATTCAAATAATTTTTCTATTGAAAGGCGGGTATTAAATATATTTCAACATTTATAAAGTCTTTTAGCTCGACATTTATATTTATATCATAATTTGTATTTAGTATTTTATATTGGAAATACGTATCAAATATATATTTTGTATTTTGTATATCTTTGAACAGTTAGAATTTTTGCATCGTATTTAAAATCAATTGTTCGATTATATTCATATGCATTTTATATTTAAGCATATAAAGAAACTTGATGAATTTTACAAAGAGAAATGAATACAATAACATGTTTGGCTCAAATAAAAATAATTAAATCACCCATAAATGAATTCAACATGAGATTTTAATGCATTAGGTATACAAAAAATTTTGACAATTTTATGGACAAAAACAAATACAACATATTGATTCACTCAAATGAAAACAATCAAATGTAACCAAATTTAGTAATTTTTTGCAAAAAATAATTATAAATAAATAAAATAAGAAATTTGAATACATGCATAATAGATTATTTTATATGGATGGATTGTAATCCAATCCATTTTGATTCAATTCATCCAAATCCAACTAATCCATCCATTTGTCACCCCTAGACCAATAGTATTGAACATAAATAAAAGAATTGTTAATATTTGTGATCACATATGAGAATACAACATGATACAGATAAAATAAAAATGATAGTATTTAAATACAAATAACTCATAATAAATACAAGTAATTTAATATTTAATTTTATTTTTTCTAAAAAAATGATAAGTCACACGCACTTGAAAGTCCAATTTAAAATATAATTATTTTTAGAAAGTGATTTATTGTATTACCACATACTTACTAGAGATAATATAAATAATCCAGCATTGGAGGGCGAAGGTTGTTGATGTGTGCTCTCTTTGTTTGGAGTGTTACTTAGTGTCGTTTTCTTAATTTATAATTTCAAAATAGATTATTTAAGTTTATAAGAATATCGACAGTTAATTTATTTTTTAGTATTAGAACTTTTATGGAACAAATCTAGTTAAAAAAGATATTATTTGGTTTTTGTTTAGGAAAAAATTCAATCAATATTTTAAAGAATTTTCATGGTTTTTTAATAAAGTATAAATTATTACATAATAAAAGAAATAGTACTCTTTCAGTGTCATTTCATGTGACACTATTTTTTTTTTGATTCGTCTAAAAAAGAATGTTATTTTACTCTAATCAAAAATAATTTAACCTTAAAATTTCTTTTTATGTTTAGTAAAATAATTCTTAATCACATAAATAAATATAGAAGAATGATTTTTGACTACAAATGTGTCAGATCAAAGAGTACCTACATATAATTCTTAGCCACATAAATAAATATAGAAGAATGATTTTTGATTACAAATGTGTCGAATCAAAGAGTGCCTACATGAAATGGGACGGAAGATGTAATAATTAATAAGGTATTAAAATAGATGGAGGTTGTATTCGGAGCTCCAAAAGTGTAGTGATGGGATCCGAGTAACCGACGGGGCTCTGTGGTTGGAACACAAACAGCAAGGTCTAACGTTCCGTTGCCAGAAGACAAGAGTAAGTTAGGTAAGTGGTGACAACTTCTGAAACGGCTATAAAAGAAATGCTTGTATTGAAGAAGAAGACCGAAGAAGACGATGGAAGCTGAATCAAACAGTATTCAAGTCAATGGAATGCAATTCTCATATGATTTCCAGAGTCCCATCTTTTTCGATTTCAACCTCAACATTTCGCCCAGATCTCGATGTCTCCTTCTCGGTGCTAATGGATCAGGTATTCCAAACTCCCATTAAGCTATATTTCGAAATGTGTATTCGCTCAATTTTTTCAATTTTGGAAAATAGGGAAGACGACCCTTTTGAGGATATTGGCGGGAAAACATATGGTCGGTGGAAAAGATGTAGTGAGGGTGCTCAATTTTTCGGCTTTTCATGATACTCACCTTGTCTGTAGTGGTGATCTGGCTTACCTTGGAGAGTCTTGGAGCAAAAATGTTGGGGCTGTTGTAAGTACTTCATCATAGTCTAGTCTAGGTTTTCATTTTTTTATGCTCTTTTCTGGTTTTTGTTTCATTATTGAGTGAATGATCATGGGCGGATATAGCATATGGCAGCAGCTGCAATCGCTCCACTTGACGTAGTTGTATAATTAAGCCCCAAAGCAAGGCTCAAAATGTGTTTGATCGTCCCTTGATGTACACTTCTGTTGTCATCATCAAGATTTCATGGTATACTTTACTTACCAATTAGCTTCTTCATACTAAACAATTGATATTTCAGTTTATCGTCAAAGAAATTCAATTTCTTTGTTCATATGTATGTCATTCACGCTTATAATTATTAGTCTTGATCTCCTGGACTTAACATCTATATTGCATTTTTTTTCTCTCTTTGCACCTTCTTTCCCTTAAAGTCCACACTTTATTCGCGTTTTCAGCTTAAGGCACCAACTAACCATAGAACTTTTTTCTTTTGGTAATATTGACTACGCCTCAGTACCAAACAAGTTGGGGTTAGCTATATGAATCCACTCTTCTTCATTTAAGCTTGTTTCATATTTTTATCATACAGATACCATATTTGAAACAACTTTTCAAAGAAATGTTTGCACCTATGTAAAGTAGTAATGGGTGCAATTGTAGTGTTGTACCCCGCACCGTACTTAGCAAAATCCTGAACTGCATTCGGCTATGATGAACTATGCATGTATCCTTAATTGTTCAAATGATGCTGGTTATTGTGGTTGGATATTTCTGTGTTATCTCAATGATAACTTATAGTTTCTTTTTTATTTTTTTCTTTTAATCATAGCCAAGAACTTCGACTTTGTTGAATAAAATCCTAGTCTAAATGGAGTTGTTTTTTGCCAAAATTCAGGGAGAGATTCCACTTCAGGGAGATTTTTCTGCTGAACATATGATATTTGGAGGTGTGTAACCTTTTCTTTTTGGAAGTTTCCTTTTTTAATCACCTGATGGCATTACATATTGATCTTCTGTCAGATTTGTAGAGTCGTGACTACCGAGTGCTTGTTATATGTCATTAAAGTGATATATATTGACTCATACTATGAATACATAGACTAGTTTTAGGTATGGCTTAAATGGGCATGCATTCATGAACTTTCTAATCTAGGCTTTCTCAAGATCGTTTAAACTATTTCATCTATTACAGGAACTACCATCTATCAATGTCTTATCTAAAATTTTTATGACTTTCTGAAACTTTTAGACTTTCAATGACTATGAAACTTCCAATCTGATTTCCCTTGCATTTTGCACCATTCTACCTCTGGACCTAGGAGCCCCAAACTAAAATATATGTAGCTAGAGTTGCTGATTTGGTCACTGTTTGGATTTTTAGAGAAGGATCAAGGCACAGGACAATGAACATGAAAATCTATATCAATTGACTTCAACTTTCCCTTGCCTTTGTTCGAATTTCTAGATCGGCCTATTTTTGTATATAAAATTCAGCTCGTTGAAGGGAGACCAACCTTAGAATTAATGGAAGAGAGAATCCTGATATCTTGCTTTTTGCTGGAATATGACTTACCGATTTATTCCTCAGAAACCCCTTTAAATAGGAGTCTAATCCTTCTAAAAGTAGGAAATCTAGATCCTATTCCAAACTAATAACTGTAGCTAGTAGGAAACCTAAATCCTTATGAAGCTATGAAACATAAATCGTATTCTAGAATAATAAAGAAAGCTACTACATATATAGTTAAATACTTAATCTATTGGCTTTGCGCATCCACAACATTCACACCGTTAGGTTTTTGGACCATTATGTGTATGATTTTCTGCAAATGTGAACTTGTTGAGTTTGGATGAAAATTGTCAACTTCTTTTCTTTGTGGAAACTGGTGTGCCCTTCAAAAGCATTACAATCTATCAAAAGCTCAAAACTATATCTATTGCCTCCATACAATCTAGAACATCAAAGATGTCTTCTGTTTGAGCTAATAAACTATGTTTACACCAAAAGTAAAATAAAGCTAAACACTTCATTTTGACATCCTGAAGACTGTTTTGACATTTTCAAACCTCCTATTGTTTCTCTCTTTCCAGATAGACCACCAAATGCAAGCTGGAACAATCTTCTATCTTTCCTCCTTCTTTGTAACATTTCCATTCCTGTTCCAGCTACGTAGTACTCCTCTAATACAGCTTGGTTTCACCCACCTGATCCCCTTCAGGCTAGTGAAGAGCTATTCTGTCCATTTACATTGTAAGAAAAGATGGTGGTCTGTCTTAGCTTGTTCACTCCACTTCTTTTTTCTGTTTTCTTTGTCATGGTTTAGTTGAAGGAGTGGATCCAGTTCGGCGAGAAAAGTTGATTGAGCTGCTGGATATTGACCTGCAGTGGCGTATGCACAAGGTATCTGATGGTCAGAGGCGTAGAGTCCAAATCTGCATGGGTCTCCTTCACCCCTACAAGGTAATCTTTAATGCAGTAGGTTCACAGTCGACCATATCAGAGTTAGAAATTTGTAAAGCCAAGTTATGCAATTAGGAGCAGTTGATTAAGAACTGGATGGAATTAGTTATTCTAGGAGATGAACTCAAAGAAGATGATAGCCAATTCAGGGTTGAAATAGAGAGTTATGGCTGCATTGATTTTGATTATAGAAAAGAGAGAACAGATGTCAATTTATGAATGAATTCAATTAAATGCCTTTCCTACACTTATACAATCAAATCTACTAACAGAATTTTGGAAGTGTAAATGCTAGAGCTTACAGCCTGTAACCAACTCTAACTAACTTGCCACCTCAGCTGCATACTCTTTAACCTGTATCACCAAAGTTGCATCAACCCCCTAGAATACTGATCATATTTGCAGTAGGCTCCCATTTTAAATTTTTCCAAAATAGTTCTGGTGCTCATTCTCATCGGTTGCCTCACTTATATTTTTCTTATTTTCATTGTGGAGGGAGGCTTCATATCTCTTTCTTTTTTGAGTTTCATTTGTCTCACAGTCAAAAGGAAAAGGGAAGTGTGTTTTTACCTCTGGAAAAGTTCTGTTCCTTTGTCCATCTGGGTTCCCTCCTATGTGATAATAACACTTATCTGTTGCTTGCTCAATAGTTAATAGTCAAACAATATGCTTACTGTGAAGTATTTCTCATCCCTAGTTTGATAATTATCAGGAGGGCGGGTTAACTTCTTTGATTACTGTTGCTAACGGAGAATCGCTTTCTTCCAGGTTCTTTTACTGGATGAGGTCACAGTTGACTTGGATGTTGTCGCGAGGATGGATTTATTGGATTTCTTTAAGGAAGAATGTGAACAGGTATGCATTATTTTCTTCTGAACGAACTTGTGTGCTGAAACTAGACATTCAGCTGGGTTTAAGCGCATTAGAAGGGTGGTTTTCGAACAGATGTTTCAATATTCCAATTGTAACTCATTCATATGGAAGTGTCTAGACTGCATATTAGTGTGATAGAGTTTCCTCTAGCTTCACCTGAATCAAAATCCTATAGAAAATTGTGAAGCATCATTTACACAATTTAGTAAGCAATATTCATATTGTGATTCATGGAATTTGGCAAACCAATTTAGATACTAATTGTGTTACCAATTCTGGTAAATGAAGGTAGACAAAAAGATTAATTTTTCTGGTCCATTTCATTATAACACAGAGAGGAGCTACAGTTGTTTATGCAACACATATATTTGATGGACTAGAGACATGGGCAACTGATCTTGTTTACATCCAAGATGGAGTTCTGAAGAGATCTGACAAATTACCCGAGCTTCCTGAGTTGAAGTCTTCCCCCAATTTGCTTTCAGTAGTTGAGAACTGGTTGCGGTCTGAGACCAAGATTGAGAAAAAGAAGCCGACTCCTGCTCCACCAAAAGTGCAAAATTCCTCTCCGTTTGGCACTTCTCCATTTCAGTCATCTAGACATATGGCATATTATCGCTGATTTACGCGTTCTGTTTCCAGAGTGTAATTAAACCTTGCAGGATTGCCAATAAAAGAGATTAGAGCTGGTTCTTCGGTGGTTGCAGCCTGGAAAATGTTGTCGTTATCACAGACTGCACCCTTGGCCGAATTTAAAAGTAGGAATTATGGCAAGTCGGGTTAAATTTACATGTCGAAGCCCTGGTGCCTTTAGTACAAGAATCAATAGTGTTCCATTCTTGTAACTATATATCTTCAAAAATTCATCACTTCATGTTGCATCTACCAGGTGTGTGTTTATTGAGCATTCTGTGTTTTTGTGGACTTGATGGAACTATTAAGAAGGGGTATGTCAAGCTTTATGAATAAATAGATTCAAAATTTCCAAATGTATTAAAGGAGTAATTGAAGAAAAAGACAAGTGCATGATCCAAAGTCATGTAGTTGACTGTAAAAGGATGTTCTGAAGCATTTCGTGCCCTTATCTTAATATGAAGTTGCCTAAGTCCTCACATTTCAAGCAAATTTAGGATGTATCTTGTATGGGGTTCTCACTTTTCTCATATTTAGTTAGTTATAAATTTAGAAAATTAGTTTTCATGATTGAGTACATTTCTTGAAAATAAAAAGAAATAATTTCGTTGGTGAAATTAGAGAAGTCACATTCCGCAAATGTCATTTCTCACTAAAACCATGTAGCTCCATAAGCCATTCCCATCAACTAGGGTTGGCAAATCAAACCCAACCCGCCCAACCTGTTGAAGTTTGTGTGGGTTAATAACATGTCCACTTATTAGTTCAATTCAACCCATTTAAAATTAAATTGATATGCAATCTGAATAGAGAAATCTTGTCAATATATTTTTAAAATACTTTTTTTTTAAAATTTGATATGTTTTATATAACCATAATAAAGTAATTTAATTAAGTACTAAAATATTGAAAAAGAACAAACAAATAAGTAAAATTTAGTAAAAGTTGGGTCGAGTTGGGTCTTGACTCGCTCTATAACAATTACTCAACCCGTTCTGACCCAATTCATTTTGACTCAAGCAAATTTGGGTTGGATTACGTCTTAACTTGTTTGTTGTCTTGATCCATTATAACCCGTTCAAATTAACCCAACCCGTCCAATTGCCACCTCTACCATCAACACTCCCCTCCCTCAACCCCATAGTATTAATATATTTTTGCTTATGCTTCAAATACAAGACAATCAATTACTTTTGAGGAAGATACTTCTCATGAAAATTCCTATCAAACACACTATTAAGTAAACCTTTAACACAGAATACATTGACTACCGCTTGAACTTTCAGTATATTATTGAGTACAAGTGCACATAATAAAGTATTTCAATTAGACAATTCAGCCCCAAAATTTTTTAAAGTTTTTGTGCATGTTCCGGACCTCGTAGATATAAAGCTAACCACTTGAGCTATGTCCCCTACTTTAATTGTATGTAAAACTTCATGCATATTCCAATTGATAATGATGAGTATAATTAAAGAATGAGACATATTTTATGTGATTAAGTTGTTTACGCAATAGACACAAGTGAACATGTGCAGATTTTTTTTTGAAAATATGAATTGCAAATGTCTAATAGAAATGCATTATCACGTGTTTAGATACTTAAATATTTAAATAAAATTTAAAAAATTGTCGCTGTATTTACCCTTGCTCAATTTCAACTCCACAAGCATGAAAATGACATTTTAAAACCAAATTGTTGGATAAACGTTGACAAAAAGATTAGGTGATGAATAGGATGGATTGCCAAAATAATGTGGGCGTGGAGAGAAAGCAGGCGCTCTCTTTTCGTCATTTTTAAATCTTCTTCATGTTGTCACATCTTTCATCATGCTTCTGTTGTGTTGTCATCTTCCTTCTTAGGCTCCCTGGTCCCAAAACAAAAATCTCCAATGTCTTTGCTTAAGACAAAGACAATATCTCCAATTGAATTTCAGAAAGTGGAGTTTGGAAAGGATAGAGTATACGCAAGCCTTATCGTTACCTCGTGGACATAGAGAGGTTGTTTCTGAAAGATTCCCGGTTCAAATGTATCAAATCCAAGTAAAAGAATAAGGGAAAAACAAAGATAACATAACAACTAAAATAAAGAGCAACGTAAATTCTACAAGAAAATATAGTAACAGTAGCAAAATAATGTAATAATCAAAAAGCAAAAACAACACCAACTATCATAGTATGATTAGTCCTATGATAGACCCTAAATCGTCGATAAGGCAAGACAACATTCTACCCCTACTAGCCTTACTAATACGTGACCTTCACTCCTTCTTATCTAAAGTCATGTCCTCTGTAATATGAAGATGCGTCATGTCCTGCCTAATCACCTCTTCTCCTTACTTTTTCGTTCTATTCCTACCCTTTCGCGTATCCCCGAAATTCACCCTCTCACACCTCCTTAATGGGGTGTCGACGCGCCTCCTCTGCACATGCCCAAATCATCTCAATCTCGCTTTCCTCATCTTGTCTGCCACAGAGGCCGTCACTCCCTCCTTCTTTCCAATAACCTCATTCATAATCTTCACTCCTAGTATGTCTATATATCTATCTCAACATCCCCATCTTCATAATATCCATCTTCTAAACATGTGAGTTTAAGATTGGCTAGCACTTCATCCCATACAACAAGAACAGTCTAACCATCACCCGATAAAAGTTAACTATTTTTAAGTTTAGGTGGTACTTTATTATCACACAATACTCCAAAGGCAATCCTTCATTTTATCATGCTATCCCAATGCGATGTGCGGCATCATTTTTGATGTCCCTACTACTCTGGATGACGAACCCTCAATATTTAAAACTTTTTCTCTTGGAAATAGGATGAAATGGCAAGCCTCATTTCCATGCTTGTTTTATCTAATTAACATTGAATTTTTGCATTTTAATTATTCTATTTTGGTTTTGCTCAATTTGAACCCTTTGGACTGCGAAATTTGTCTCCAAACCATCAACTTATCATTAACTCTATCATGTGTCTCGTCAATTACAACACTAAATATCATTCACAAATAACATACACCACGAAATCTCCTCTTGAATAGACTCGTCAACTCATCCACCACCAAGGAAAATAAAAAATGGTTTAGCACAATTGTTTTAGCTTACAATTTCTTTTTGATAATGCTTCTGCTTTTGGCTCATTGACACTATGTTCGGATGGTTATTACTTATTGTTTCATAATGTATCGTGTTGTATTATATTACTCCCACCATCCTATTTTATGTGGCACCCTTTCACTTGACACGGTGTTTAAGAAAAAAGAAAGACTTTTAAAACATGTGGTCTAAAATCATTCTGAGATATTTGTATGATTGAGAATCATTTCATTAAGGGTAAAGGGTGAATTTTAAGGTTAAATTATTTTCAAATAGAGTAAGGTGACATTATTTTTGGGATGGACAAAAAAGGAAATGGTGCTACATAAAATGAGACAGTATAAAAGAAGAATTTTAAGGTTAAAAATTGTTTCCAATTAGAGTAAGGTGACATTCTTTTTCGGATGAACCAAAAAGGAAAGGGCGCCACATAAAATAGGACAGAGGGAGTATGTTTTATTATATTGTACTATATTATTTTAATTATTATAATGTCAATATCAACGATTTAAATGATAAACATAAGAAAAGTATGGTACAAGGTAAAACTACTATGAAAAGGTAGGGCAAAGATAAAATAAGATTATTAAATGATATGTAAAAATAAAATAGGAAGAAAATATTAAGATAGTGATGTGATTATACCAAATTAATCGTTACTATAAATGTGTGTGTATTTTTTATCTATGTATTTATCTTTTGTAATCTAGTTCTTTGTCTTTATAATTATTTAGTTCTTCTCCTGACATTCTAATTTGATTTATAAAATTTTCTTTTTTATTAGTTTAAAAAATTATTTCTTGTTAGAAATAACTTCTCTTCTTTAGTTACGTCCTTACCTATATATCATTATTTAATTTATTCATCATCGAGATATCTTAAAAAATATTTTTTTAAAAGAATAATCAGCTTAATATATAGTGCTTATGCTGAAATATTAGTAGTTGGAATATTTATTTTCTAGTGCATGTGACAGACTAGTGGAGTAGCTCAGAACTTTG
>DF361623.1:16590-47143 GCA_000787875.1 Solanum virginianum
TGGCATTTTCACTCCCCAAACTCAAGCCCCAAACCCTCATCCCAAGCTAAGGTTCTCCTTCAAGGTTCTTCTTCAAGCTTCAAGTCTCCATCTCCAATATTCACCAAGTTCATCCAAAGGTAAGGTATGTGGTGTTGAATCAGTGGGTCCTTCCACCCATGGTGCCTAAACCCTCTTTTAATTAATATTGCATGACTAAAATGAGTTTATGTACATGATTATTCCTACATGAGGTATTGCATTAGAGCTTATGATAAATCCTATATAAAATGTTACACTAGACCATGCCTAATCCGGGAGGATAAGAGCCCGGGTAACAATGTGAGGAATTTATACCTCGCCACCTAGGATGATTGGGATGTGGCCAACATTAACCATGTGAGGGGTTAGCACTTCACCACCTAGGATGATTGGGGTGTAACCATCGTCAACCAAGTTGGGGGTTTGTACTCTTCAACCTTGTGTGGGGTTTATAGTTCACCTCCTAGGATGATTGGTGTGTGACCAACATCAACCATATGAGGGGTTTATACCTTACTACCTAGGATAATTAGGGTGTAACCATCATAAACCAACCAAGGTTGGAAAGCTATTAGTCTCTTCTTTACATATGATATCTTATATTTGCATGATTTACTTAAGCATGTTTTATTTATGCATTGATCATACATGTCATATTAAGGACTATTCTCTCACACTATGTATTAAGATTCTCTTTATTTTATCATTTACTTATGACTATGAGGGTGAGCCCGGTTATATGTCTTGGCCCCCGCCATTATCTACGTAGTAAGTAGCCTAGTGTGCATATCATTTACTTATGACTATGAGGGTGAGCCCGGTTATATGTCTTGCCCCCCGCCATTATCTACGTAGTAGAGGTATTGTTAGACAAAGCTATGTATTTATGTCATGAGTTGATTCTATTATCTCTTGACTCTATTTTATGATAAGTTCTCCCTTAGTCCCCTTTTCCCTTACTTCCACTCTTCAAATATCATTTAATTATTCCGCGACCAAGGATGTGTAATGATATGCTATGAGGCTTATTTGAGGTTCCTTCAGGTTCCCCATTCGCCGATCACGTCTAGGCCCTAGGCTTAGATTATGACAAGAAGGTCTCGATGGAGGTGTGGATGGATGGGTGAAGAAGTTGACTAATATTGATGTGGGTTGATCAAGGCCTTTTTTGGTGGAGTCATCTATTCATATGTGTCTCTCGGGGAGCAGGTACGAGCATGGTAAAGCAATATCTGTATCTCTTTCATTCTATTCAAGCTTATGGTAACACATCAACTCCATTTCTATGATTCAAAGTCTTATGTTTCAGCCTTATGTCATTTATATGCATCCATGTTTAAGTTGACAAGTTTATAATGATTTTACACTTATGGTATAGATTTTGAAATAGTGTTTTAAAGTGTATTATTGCATTTTGCTAGTGCTGATCTCCTTATGATTACTCATCTCTTATACGTTTCTTTGACATTCAACGATGAATGTTCCCAAGGGGGAGATATTGAAATGACCCAAAAAAAGTGCCCGAAAATGTACCTCGGAAGTGCCTTGAATCGTAATTTCCATATATCTAAAAGTTTATCCATTATTTCAAAATCTGACTTCATATTGTTATTCGGGGGGTCAAATTTAGGGGAAAAAGGTCTAACCCCAATTTTAGAGCAACCGTAGCAAAATTCAAATTTTCAAAGTGAGCCCAAAATAGTGTCCAAGCTCGCCCTCCACGAGACGCGCCCCTTTACAAAAAATGGTCCAATTATATTTTTTTAGTCCAAGACTTTTAAGTCTTGGGCCTAAGTCCCCACCATCCGTGAAAATACCTATACTTAGCTTTACTTCACCCTCATATCATCCTTAACATTCCTTAATATCCTCACATCCACTTAGACTCACATTCATCCTAAATTCAAGTCTCACAACTCAAGACAAATCTTAAGGATTTCATCAAGGTTCTCCTTCAAGCTTGAAGTCTCTATCTCCAATCTCTTTCTAGGGTTCTCCAAACCTAAGGTATGTATGTTTCAACCATTGGGTCCTTTGACCCATGGCTCCCTAACCTCCTTTCTACTCAAGTTGCATGATTTAAAGTTGATTTTACAATTGGGTTATGAACATGTCTATGAACTATGTTGAAGCTATGTAAAGGATTGACTATTTTGCTATGTTTTGAGCTATCAATCTTGGATCTGTTGTAAGAATTGATGAGGGCTTTTGATGTATATTGCCTGAGTGTGTTGCAAGGTATTGATTGATGGTTTTAGAATGAATTTTCTTGCATGATTTCATCTCTATATTTCATGATTCTATACTAGCATTACACACCCTCTAAGTGTTTGATAAAATGTTTGGATATGGTTTCTTGAGGAATTAAAGGTCCAAAGCATGAGTTATGATATGATTGATGTTATTATGATGAAAGGATCTTATGTATATTATATAATCTATACAAAGTGTATCATTAGACCATGTCCAATCCGGGGGGACTAAGAGCCCGGATAACCTTGTCTGGGGGTTCATACCTTGATAACCGAGGTGGGGGTTTGTACTCATCAACCACATGAGGGGTTTGTACTTTACCACAAGGGTAATAAGGTGAAATTATCATCAACCACATGAGGGGTTTGTACCATACCACCAAGGTAATGGTGTGAGACCATCATCAACCAACCAAGGGGTTTGTAATTTGGAAATCTAGCTTGGTCTCTTCTACACATATGATATCCTATATGAGCGTGAGTTACTTGAGCATGTTTTTCTTATGCATTGATCATACATGCCATATTGTTATATTATGCCTATTGCCTATATTATGTATTTTGATTATGATGCCTATCTCTTGTTGCATCATATCTACATTCTTAGTATATTCAAACGAACTAACACATACTTTTGCCTACATAATATCACCATGTAAGAACCAGAGTTCAAGTTGATCATCCTCTTCCTCCATGTGGCTAGTTTGGTGCTACTCAAGCTAGTTGGTGAGTCCTCCACTTCAGGGACTTTGGTTTATATTTCTCTTATTATGTATTGAGACACTCTTCTTTATGTTCTGTTTTGACTATGAGGGTGAGCCCGATTGCTTTGTCTTGGCCTCCGCTCGTATCTAGGTAGTAGAGGTATTGTTGGACGTGCTATGTATCTATGTTATGAGGCTTGTCTCTTTTGTCTCTGCGTGTTGATGTTATGCAAGCTTTCCCTTAGTCCCTTGCCCTTGTTTTCTAAACTTTCATATGTTACTTAAGTATTAATCTCTCTCCCTTAGCCCCAATCCCTTTGTTTTTGTTTCTTATGTTGTTTTTCATTGCTTCCGCAACCAAGGATATGTAATGATATTCTATGAGGCCTATTTTGGGTTCCTTTGAGTTCCCCATTCGTCGACCACATCTAGGCCCTTGGATTGGGTCTTGACAAACATAGTGACTAATGGCCCTCCTTGACACTGCATTATTCTACACTCTTCCCCTACTAACACTGTCATTTTGCAACTCATTCTCCCTTTCTCCTATTTTGAGCTTTTCTATGTGCCTTAATGTCATTTTTAGCTTATTGTCTTCTATTTCACATTCTTTTTCTTTCTAGCTCATTATTTAGGCATCTACTCATTTTTCTTGCACCTATAGCACATTTCTGTCCATTTTTCCATGTATCACTAGCTTCTACCCTATTTCATGCAATCACTCTTACACCAGTGTCACGACCCAAGTCTAGGGCGTAAACATGACACGGCGAATGGGAAACCCAAAAGAAATCCCAAATAAGCCTCTTGGCATATCATACACACATCCTTGGTCACAGAAGCAATAAAATACAACAAGAGATAGTAGATAGGGACAATTGGGGATAAGGGACAATTCTTACATCATAAACATGAAGAGTCAAGAGAGAATCAAAGCTCAAAGCATAATACAAACATGTCCAACAACACCTCTACAACTTAATTACTTAGCAGGGGACAAGATAAGCTACCAGGCTCACCCTCATAGTCAACCTATACATAAAAGAAAAATAGTCTTAGAACATAATTTGAGATCGTAAGCATCATCCCCGAAATAAAGGACTCACCAAAGAGCTTGAGAGATGTCGCACTAGCCACGTGGAGGAGGATGATCAAGTGGGGCTCCGATTCCTACATGGTAACATCATGCAAGCATATAGTATGCATTACTGCATTTGAATGTATTGAGTATGTGGGATGCAATGCAACATGTGATAAGCACTATAAACAAAATGCATAGCATAGGCAATAAATAAGCATATAGTAATATGGCACGTACGAATGATGCTTGAAGTAAAATCATGCTTTTATAGAACATAATACATGTGTAAGGGGAGACCATTATTAAGGTATATCCACGGCCTACCACCCCCTTGGATTGGTGGATAAGGTATGAACCCCTCAATAGGTTGATGAGGTACAAACTCCCCAAAAAGTTTGATGGAGTACAAACCCCCCCAACAAGGTTGATGGAGTATAAACCCCCCAACAAGGTTATCAAGGTACAAATCCCTCGACATGGTTGTACAGGCCTACCACCTCCCGAGCAAGGTAATCAAGGTACAAATCCCTCAAAAAGGTTACCCAGGCCTACAACCCCTCGATTAAGGCTTGGTCAATTCCCAACACTATAGAGATAATATCATATACATACATTTCTTGCATCATCGTATTGTCATTCAACTCATAAGATATGCATTGGACCTTTAATTCCTCAAGAAACTTATAATGAGACATTTTATCAGACACTTGGTGAGTGTGAAGTGCTAGTGTAAAACCATGCAATTCAAGAGTGTACTTATGCTAGAAAATTCAATGTAAAACCATCAATAGATACTTGGTAACACCCTTAGAAAACATACGTCAAAACCCTTAATCAAATCTCACTATAGATCTTAGATTCATAGCTTAAAATATGCTAAAACAACCATAATTTCATGAAACTCAACATAGTGTGCAGTGAAGTTCATAATAAATGGGACCCATATGTAAATCAACTTTGAATCATGCAATTTTAAGTAAAAGAAAGCTTGGGTATCATGGGTGAGAAGAACCCATGAAAGAAACTCACATACCTTAGCTATGGAGAATAAGTTGATAAAGATTGGAGATAGAGACTTGAAGCTTGAATGATAGTTAGAATCTGGATGAGTTTTGAGACTTGAAATTTAGGGAGGAAATGATGTCTAAGTGTTTGGGATTGTATTTGGGAATGTATTAAATGATATGAGGGTGAAATAAGGCTAAGTATAGACATTTTCATGCATGGGAACACTTAGCCCAAGACCCAAAAGCCTTGGACCAGACAAGTAAAACTGGATAAAATTTGTACTGAGAGGCGCCCTTATCTTGTTGCGCCAGGGGCGCGGAAACCTCTCTGGAATTCAATTTTTGGGAAATTGACATTGTGATTCATTTGCTCTAAAATCGGGGTTAGACCTATTTTCTACTCAATTTGACCACCTGAAATATGAAGTCATATTCTTGATATCACACACGGATTTTGAGATATATGAAAATTACGATTTCGAGCACTTCCGAGGCACATTTTCGGGCACTTTTTGTGGTTGTTTCAACATCTCCCCCTTGGGAACATTCATCCCTGAATGTCAAAGAAATGTATATGAGAAGAGTAATCATGAAGAAATCAGCCCCAACAAGAATACAACAACATACTTAAAACACCATTTTCATAATCTCCACGTAAGTGTAAAAATCACCATGAACTTTATCAATATAAACATAGATGCATGCAAAGGACTTGGGGGCTAGAACATGAGATATGGAATTACATAGAAGACTTAGAATTAGTATATTAGGCTTGAGTATGATGGAAAAGATAAGGGTATCACTTTTGTATATCCGCTTCGGACTCTCATGTAGCACTTTTGACTTGTTGATTTCTCCAAAGGACCTTAACGGAAGCAGCATCCTTGTTCCTCAACCTCTTCACTTGCCTATCCAAGACCTCTACTGGAATCTCTTCATATGACAAGTTATCTTCAACCACCCTTACAATATCAAGAGGCACAAATGCATTAGGATTACCTACACACTTCCTCAACATAGACACATGAAAGACCGGATGAACCAATTCCATTTCACTAGGAAAATCCAACTCGTAAGCTACCTTATAAATTCTCCTTATCACCCTTTAAGAAATCATATATCTAGGGCTTAACTTTCCCTTCTAACCAAAATGAACTACACCCTTCATGGGTGACACTTTCAAATAGACCCAATCACCAACTTTAAACTCAAGCTCCCTCCTTCTCACATCGGCATAGGACTTTTGATGACTTTGGGCTACTCTCAACCTTTCCCTAATTTTCCTTACCTTCTCCATATCATTCATAATCAGATCCGGACCAAACAAAGCCATCTCTCTAACCTCAAACAACCCAACCGTGGATCTACAACATCTGCCATAGAAAGCCTCAAAAGGAGTCATTCCGATTCTAGAATGATAGCTAATATTATATGCAAACTCAATCAATGGAAGATGATCATCCCAACTAACTTTAAGCTCCAATACACAAGTTCTAAGCATGTCCTCAAGTGTTTGGATAGTTCTTTCGGCTTGTCCATCCATTTGATGGTGAAAGACCGTACTAAGCTTTACCTTGGTTCCAAGACTTCCTTAGAAGGACCTCAAAAAGTGTGAAGTGAGTCATGCACCACGATCTAATATGATGGACAAAGGAACCCCATACAACCTCACCAAGTCATGAATGTACAACCTTGCATAATCTTCAGCCCCAAATGTGGTCTTAACCAGTAGAAAGTGAGTCAATTTTGTCATCCTATCAAACACAACCCAAATGGAATCAAAACCCTTTCTAGTTTGGGCAACCCAACCACAAAATCCATATTTATGAGCTGATTTTGTCATCCTATCAACTACAACCCAAATAAAATCAAAACCCTTTCTAGTCTTTGGCAACCCAACCACAAAATACATATTAATCTCTTCCAACTTCCAAGTAGGAATCTATATCTCTTGGGTTAGGCCACCAGGCCTTTGGTGTTCGGCTTTGACTCGTTAGCAACTATGGCAACCAAATACAAATTTGGTAGTGTCCCTCTTCATACCTCCCCACCAATACACCTCTCTCAAATCTCTATACATCTTAGTAGACCCCGGGTGAATAGAGTAAGAAGAACCATGAGCCTCATCAAGAATCTTTTCCTTCAAGCCATGAACACAAGACACACACAACCTACCTTGGTACCTAAGGCCACCATCTCCCGATTGGGAGAAAACCTCCACCTTCCCAACTTTCACCAAAGCCTTCAATTCTAATAATGAGGGATAAAGATCTTGCTTAGCTTTCACTCAGCAACCAATGAAGATTTAGAACCATCAATAATAACACCACTACCAGCATCACCCCCTTCAACCTAACTCCCAATCTAGCTAATTGATAGACTGCCCTAGCCACTCCTATGCCACCATCATCAACATGAGCTAGGCTACCCATAGACACCTTACATAAAGCATCCGCCACTATATTATCCTTACCGTGATGATAATGCACACTCATCATAGTGCTTAAGAAGTTGTAACCATCTCTTTTGCCTCAAGTTGAGATCTTTTTGAGTGAAGACATATTGGAAACTCTTATGATCGGTGAACTCATGAACATGCACCCCATATAAGTAGTGACGCCAAATGTTTAATGGAAATAAAATGGTGGCTAACTCAAGATCATGGGTAGGATAATTCTTTTCATGCAGTTTGAGTTGTCTAGAAGCATAGGCTATGACTTTACCATTTTGCATAATACACCACCCAAACCAACCCGGGAAGCATCACAACACACAACTAATCCCTCTAGCCCTTCCTGTAGTGACAATATAGGAGCGGACTCCCAAACCAACCCGGAAGCACCACAATGCACAACAAATCTCTTTAGCCCTTCTGGTAGTGACAATATAGGAGCGAACACAAGCTTATCTTTCAATGTTTGGAAAATCCTTTCACACTCATCAAACCACGACCTATTTTCTACTAAATCTCTTTAGCCCTTCTGGTAGTGACAATATAGGAGCGAACACAAGCTTATCTTTCAATGTTTGGAAAATCCTTTCACACTCATCAAACCACACAAATTTGGCTTTCTTTTGAGTCAACTTTGTCATGGGAGAGGCAGTAGAAGAGAACCTACTCACAAACCTCTAATAGTAACCCGCTAAGCCTAAGAATCTCTTCATATCTGACTGGTTCAATGGTCTAGGCCAATTTCTGATCACATCTATCTTTTTAGGATCCACCTTAATACCATCCCCTGACACCACATGACCTAGAAAGGCAACTTCTTTCAACCAAAATTAACACTTCTCATATTTAGCATACAATTTCTCTTTTCTTAATTTTTGCAACACTACTCTCAAATGGCCTATATGCTCTTCCTCACTATGAGAAAAGATCAAATATCATGTATGAAGACCACAACAAAAGAATCAAGGTAGGGTTTGAATAACCTATTCATAAGATCCATGAAGATCATCACAACAAAGGACATCACAACAAACTCAAAATGCCCATACCTAGTCAGAAAGGCCATATTAGGAATGTCACACTCCCTCACCTTCACTTGATGGTACCCGGACCAAAGATCAATCTTAAAGAAGTGGCTCGCCCCTTGTAATTGGTCAAACAAGTCATCAATTCTTGGAAGAGGATACCTATTCTTGATGGTGACCCTATTAAGTTATTGGTGGTCAATGCACATTCTAAGAGACCCATCCTTCTTCACAAACAACACCAGTGCACCCCAAGGTGATTGGCTAGGTCTAGTGAAACCTTTCTCCAATAAATCTCTCAATTGCTCCTTCAGCTCCTTTAACTCCAATGAGGCCATAGGGTAAGGGGAAATAGAAATGGGTTGAGTATCAGGGAGGAGGTCTATATCATAATCTATCTCTCTTCCGAGAGGAACACCGTGGAGGTCATTTGGAAAGACATCACGGAACTCATTTACAACTGGAACCGACTCTATAAAAGGGAATTTAGACTCCACATCCCTAATCCTCACAAGATGATAAAGACACCCCTTAGAGATCAACTTACAGGCTTTAATTCAAGAGATGAATCTACCATTGACCACTACATCATGACTCTCCCACTCAAGAACGAGTTTATTTGGAAATTGGAATTTGACCCTACGGGTTCTACAATCAATAGAGGCATAGTATGCATGCAACAAATCCATCCTAAGAATGATATCAAACTCAACCATATCCAACTCAACAAGATCACAAGCCAATATTTTATGCAAGATGCAAATGGGGCCTCTTCTAGTTATTGGGCCTCTTCATCGACTAATCCAAATGTCCATATCCAAACGTCCATCTTCTAAGAATGATATCAAACTCAACTATATCCAAATGTCCATCTTCTAGTTATTGGGCCTCTTCATCGACTAACAGGTGTTGAAGATGACCTCTTCATTATTAAACCAAAACCTGAGTTGGCTGGGTTCCATATCCTAGTTTTTTGAAGACCACAAAGGGCATTAGATTAATGTTGGCACCTAGATCATATAATGCCCTTACGAACTCTACATCTTTGATGGTGCAAGGTATGGTGAATGCTGTGGGATCTTTTTGCTCCCACATTAAGGACCTTGCAGCTATCGTACTGCAATGTTAAAGCTTTTAGGAGAGCTCCTGGATCATAGTCCGCTTCTTTATGACCAATTCCTTTATGAACTTTGCATACCTAAGCATCTTCTCTAATGTTTCTATGAGAGGGATTTTGATAGAGAGTTGCTTCAATGTCATGACCTAAGCCTAGGGCGTAGACGTGACTGGTGAAAGGAGAACCCGAAGGAATCCCAAACAAGCCTCACAGCATATCATTAAACATAAAACAAGGGGAATTAGGACTAAGAGAGAGGGAGAGAGAGAGAAAGAGTTTAATACTTAAATAACATAGATGAGTCAAAGCTCAAACATAATACATAACTTGTCTAACAACACCTCTAAACATAGATACTTAGCCGGGGCCAAAACAAAGCAACTGAGCTTACCCTCATGGTCATAAGTATAAAATAAATGAAAAAGAGTCTTAATACTTAACATAAGAGAATAGTCATTGTCCCAGAATGGAGAAGTCACGAAAGGCTAACTTGAACAATATATCTAGTCATGAGAAAAATCAATAGGAGCTTCGGTTCCTACATGGTAACATCATGTAGGCATAGAGTATGCGTTAGTATGTTTGAATGTACTAAGTATGTGGGATGCAATACAACAAGATATAGGTATCACAATCAAAAGGCATAATAATAATAACAAGTAATGAATAGCATAATATCAATATGACATGTATACATGATGCGTGAAGTAAAACATGCCTACAATTCATTCAACTCATATATATCATAATATATAAGTGTGGGAAGAGACCTCAACCGACGTAATATAAGACCAAGCAAGCTACAACGTGAAATCCCGATATCAACCCTATACCAGAAGAAAGGGAAAAATTACTTGCCAAGGTAAACCTTCTAATGCCTAAGTGGATCCACTAAACCTTTTGTGAACCAGGTACTCGCCTCTAGCTCTTGGACTCGAGTACTCGCCACAAGTCTAGACACGAGTACTCGCCATTAGCCCGGACTCAGGTATTCACCTTAAGCCCTCATATTTATGGTACTCGCCTCTTAGAGGTTTGGGTACTCGCCTTTAATCCCTTTACCTATGGTGGCACATAGTTCTAGGACTTGGGGATTTGCCTCTAGTCCACTCGGCGCTATGTCTAATGCCACGGAATATATAAGATAATCATACTTCAATAACTTGGAATGAACATAGAGATATGGCACGAGTAGCTCTTAACATTATTGACCTCATAAGGTGAGCTTAACTTCAGTCATAAGAATAGATCATCATCAACATTGTCCTTTCGTTATCATCAAACATCAAAGGCTTACAAGAGATATAATCTTAGAAAAGGGGCTTAATCCGACCCTACAATATCATCAACATTTTCATGACTTAAATACATGTTTAGAAACCTCATAATCATCATAGGGTCACTTTAAACTCAACCAATAGATCATCAAAACTTAAAGAGTCCTTAAAAAGATATTTTATCAAACACTTGGAGGGTGTGTAATGCTAGTGTAAAACCATGCAATTCAAGAGTGAAATCATGCAAGAAAATCCATTGTAAAACCATCAATCAACACCTTGCAACACCCTCAAGCAATATACATCAAAAACCCTCATCAAATCTTACATTAGATCCAAGATTTATTGCTCTAAACATGCTAAAACAATCATACTTTCATAAATTCAAATCACTGTGCAGTAAATTTCTTAATATACAAAACCCACATGTAAAATCAACTTGAAATCATGCAATTTAAGTAGAAAAGAGGATTGGGCACCATGGGTGAAAGGACCCAATAGTTGAAACACACATATCTTAACCTTGAAGAATTTTTTGAAGAAGACTTTAATGGAGACTTGAAGCTTGAAGGAGTTCCTTAGATCTAGATGAGGTTTTTGGGACTTAAATCTTGAGTGATATATTAGGTGAAGTGTTTGAGTGAGTATTGGGGAATGTTTAGGATAATATGAGGCTGAAATAAGGCTAAGTATAGCTATTTTCAATTATGATAACTCTTAGGCACAAGACTTACAAATTCTTGGACCGAAATAAAATAAATACAGGACCAAAATAACACTGGTGCACATCGCATAAGAGACGCGGATTACTCACTGGAATTTATATTTTTGTAAAAATGAGTTCTATCAAAACGGGCATAAATTCTTCATCTAAACTCAAAATTAGGTGAAACCAAGTACTTGGAAAAGCTAATGCAAAGAGATTTAATTTGGTAGGTTGTGGGCAACCTAATTCTTTGTGTGCTAAGAGATATGCCCCTTTAAAATTGACCCTCATAAATTGCATTTTTGTGATTTTTGGATTTTGATTCAGTCGCACTAAAATTAGGGTTAGACCCATTTTCCACTCAATTTGGCCCCTCAAACAATAATATGAAGTTGGATTTTTGAAATAACGAGTGAATTTTTAGATATATGGAAATTAAAATTTTCGGCTCTTCTAAGGCACATTTTCGCGCACTTTTTTGGGTCGTTTCATTCAATATGGAGCTGAAGTGCCGAAATTTACATTCTTCTTCCTTCTTTTGGAGTCTTTGAGGGAAAGAAGGGGGAGGTCTAGGAATGGGTTTCAACTTCTGTGGTGTTACAACAACATCACTCACCCTATCCCTGGCACAAACATCTCTAGGCTCTTCATCTTTGCTCTTAGAGGTCTCCTTATAAACTATCATTATTAACTAGCATCGAAGGGTTAATGGTCTATTTACCACCATGTGTAGTCACCACCATACATCGCCCCTCATTGTTCTAATTCTGAACTATATTGCTGGGCAATGTACGTTTCTGGTGTTGTTTAATTGAGTCAACATTTGACCGAACTATTTCTCCATTTGCTTGAAAGCAACAAAATGAGACTCAATTTTCAAGATCTCATCTTAACCATCAGCCTTATTCAATAGTCGATCAAATATCTCCTCAACTCTAGAGCTAGCAGCACCCAAATCTCAATTATTTGGTGGCATATACAAATTATTCATGTAACCATCTCTGCATCCCCAGTTAGCATCTCTATGCTAGCCCTTGTTCTTGTCATTGTAGCCTCCACAATTGTTTTCTCTGAAGGCACCATCTCTATTATAGTTTTGACCTTGGTTTCCTTAACCTTGGAACCAATAGTCCTGATTGGCCCTTGGTGTTGGTCTGAAAACTCGCCATCTGATCAGTAATGAAGCAAGTGTCCTCCTTATAGGAAGGCTCCTCGTACATGGGTGCTTATGAAGGCTGATGAGATACTACATTTATACATTCTTGGTTCTGTTTGATCAATAATGCCACATTGGTACTAATCCAAGCAAGTTCTTTCATCATATCCTCATTTATCTTTGCTTGCGCTGAATTAGTACTGACTACGAGCAAACTCTTTATTGTTGACTTATCTCTCATCCCCCATGTACGATTTTTCTTGACCACTTTCTCTAACCATTCAGCAACCACCTAAAATGGATGATATAGAAACGAGCCTCCCATGATAGTGTCGATAACAATTTGGCTATTCTCGTCTAGGACTCGATAAGAGATCTCCACTAAGGAATCATCCACAATCTTGTGGTTAGGGACATAACTCAACCACTTTGTGAATCCCTCTCACATGGTACTGATCAAATCACAAGGAAATTGCTTGAAGTTATTGATCTAGTCCATCAACTTTTGCTTCTTTGACCTTGGAAAGAACCTCTCCAAAAAGGCCTTCTACAGTTCAGCCTAGCTGGTGATCAAACTCTGTAAGAACTCAGTATCCATAGCATTGCATCGTCTACTAGAGATAATTTGAAGACATAGAGCCCAACGATATCTATAGATAGATTTTGGCCTCCCATCATGCTCTTACAAACAAAGACAATGTTATGTAGATGGCTATGCGGATCCTCTGATGGTAGTCTCATGAACAACTCGCGATTCTGTAGTATTTAGAGTAATAGACTTGAAATAGTAAACTTTATGTCATCTGAAAGTAGAGGTAACACAATAGCTCTAGTGACAACCATCGCCATAGGGTCAAGCCGATATTAATTTCATGTATGAGCTGCGACTTGAAGATCCTGTGGTAGTGGGTTAATATCCTTAAGTCGAGATGGATTATTATTGTTCTCATTGTTACTCTAATTCAGTGCTGCATTCAGTACCTCATTTATAGTATTGTTTGCATTATTTTGGGTCATTCTTTTCAACATCTTTTGGATCTCAAGATCAAACAGAGTCACGGGTGTAGCTCGACTTCAAGTGTTTTGCATACACTAAACCTGCATGCTAAAACAAAACAAAATAACAAAAAATATAAAATGAGGGAAATAAGGATTAATTCCTGAATTACTCAAATTAAACTAATCTAGCCATATTCCCCGCCAACAGCACCAAAATCTTGATGTCGCACAACTTACATATCTTTTTTGATGGTTAAAGCGGTCATTATCAAAATATATGACCTAACTAAGGTTAGGGTCAAACCTACAGGAAATATGGTAGACTCAGAGTAATTTCAGCAAGTTGAGTTAATTAATCTGCTTATCTCCCTAAAGGGGTGTTTGTAAATTGCAGAAAGCAATCCTAAACTAGAGCAAGTGTTTGAAACCAGTTAGATGAGTAACTAGGCTATTGTGTTTCCCATGATTCCCTAACTTAGTCTCACTAGATAACAATAATATTTTCTAGTGTATTATATGTCGAATGGTAAGTTAAGTATACCAAACCCTTTGATCTAGGAGATAGGCAAATTTCACTACACGATTTGATCTATCCCCGCAGTGTGATATTACTAACCCTTACCTATTATACTAGTTCTACCTCCCCCTGATCTTGTTTGGTGGATTCGATGAGGAGAAATTGATCGAACACTATTAATTAATCTCTTTTCCCATTTATTACTACCTTGAACAAGTAAGCAATAACTAGGCGAGTGCTAACATTGGCCACTATTAAAAGGAAATCAAAACGAAGAGAATTAATTAATACATGATACACACTTTCCAAGAATTATGAATTAACCAGTTTAACCTTGTTAGTTCTTCATGGTTCCCACCAACCTAGTTGTGTATTTGGCTATACATAATCATGATATGAAATAACATAATTGAGAACTTACAAAGATGAATTTAAGAACAAGAAATCCCCACTCTTCACAAAAAATGACAAAGTAATGATTAAAATCACAAAGTTGTGTTCCAAGTGTTTCTAAGCACTTCTTTCAAGGTTTCTAGTCGTTCTCCATTCTTCTCTTTCCTTCTCTCCTGAAAATAACCTAAAAATCTATTTATAGTACTTAAAATATTTCATGACCCGGACTTAAGGCCTAGCCGTGACCGACAAATGAGGAACCTAAAGGAACCCCAAACAAGCCTCTTCGCATATCATTACACATCCTTGGTCGCAAAAGCAATTAAAAAGACAATAAGAGAAGATATATAAAAAGGGAAAAAGGGGCTAAGGGACATCTACGATACCAGAACAACAATAAGCAAAAGACCCAACGCTCATAGCATGATTACACCACATGTCCAACAACACCTCTACTACATAGACAAGAGCCGGGGCCAAGACAAGCAACCGGGCTCACCCTCATGGTCATAAGTATACAATAAAGGAAAGAGAGTCTTAATACATAACATAAAAGAATAGTCATTGTCCCCTGAATGGAGGACTCACCAAAGGCTAACTTGAACAATCCGTCTAGCCACGAGAAGAATCAATAGGAGCTCCGGTTCCTACATGGTAACATCATGTAGGCATAAAGTATGCATCAATACATTTGAATGTAATGTGGGATGCAATGCAACAAAAGATAGGCATCATAATAAAAATGCATAATAATAATAAGCAATGAATAACATAACAACAATATGACATGTGTGAATGATGCATGATGTAAAACATACTTACAATTCATTCAACTCATATAGATCATAAATACATAAGTGTAGGAAGAGACCTCAACCAACATAACATAAGACCAAGCGAACTACAACTCGGAATCCTGATGTTAACCCTACACCAGAAGAAAGGAGGAAGTTACTTGTTAAGGTAAACCTCCTAATGCCTAAGGGGATTCACTAAGCCTTTTGTGAACCGGGTACTCGCCTCTAGTTCTTTGACTCGGGTACTCGCCACAAACCTGAACTGGGCTACTCACCTCAAGTATGGGAACCCTAAGGCTAAGTATAGGTATTTCAAGTATGGGAACCCTTAGGCCCATGACTTGAAAGTCTTGGACCGAAAAAAATAAAACAGGCACCAAAAACAAAGCGACATAGATTTGCCTCTGAAAATTGCATTTTTGTACAAACGAGTTCTATGAAAATCGGTAAAAATCCTTTATCTGAACTCAACATTGTTACTCTAATTCAGTGCTGCATTCAGTACCTCATTTATAGTATTGTTTGCATTATTTTGGGTCATTCTTTTCAACATCTTTTGGATCTCAAGATCAAACAGAGTCACGGGTGTAGAAGCTAATTCAAAGAACTTTCATGGGCCACCCAGTTCTTTGTGTGCTAAGAGATATACTCCTTTAAATTTGACTCTCCTAAATTGCATTTTTGCGATTTTTAAAATTTTTATATGGTTGATCTAAAATTTGGTTAGACACATCTCCCACTCAATTTGACCCTCTGAACAAGAATATGAAGTCAAAATTTTAAAATAACAAATGGTTTTTTAGATATATAGAAATTACGATTTCGAGTACTTCTAAGGCACATTTTTGGGCTCTTTTTGGGGTCGTTTCAATATCTCCCACTTGGGAACATTCATCCCTGAGTGTACACGAAATGTACATGATAAGAGTGAACATAAACAAATCAGCCCAAACTAGGATGCAACAATACATTTAAAACACCATTTTCAAAATCTCAACATAAGTGTAAAATCATCATAAGTTTGCCAACATAAATATGAATACATATGAATGACATAAGGGCTGAAACATGAGACTTAGAATTAAAAAAAGGACTTGACATATTATCATAAGCTTTAATAGAATGAAAGAAATATGGATATTTCTCCTCCATGCCCGCTCCAACTCCCCGAGAGACACATACGAATAGACAACTCTTTTAAAGGGCCTTGAAGAACACTACATTATTATCAATCAACTTCTACATTCATCCATCCAACACCTCCACCGGGACCTTCTCCTTAGCCAACTTACCCTTTATAACACCCACAACCTCGAAGTGTTCTATAACACTAGATACACCAACACATCCCCTCAACATAGAAGGATGAAGAACTGGACTAACCAAACCCCTCTCCATAGGCAATTCCCAGACTTATACAACCTTACCAACTTCCCTGTTTACCCTATAAGGACTCACAACCATAACTCAATTGTCAACCTTAAACACACCTAACCCACTTGGTCCCATAAACCACTATCTCCCCATTGGGAGACAACCTCCACTAAATCATCTTCTCACCTAAAACTTCCAACTCTAATAAGGTAGAATCAAGGCCTTGCCTAATCTAAACCTCCTCAACCAAAGAAGATTCAGAACCACCAAGAACACTATACTACCTTTCTCAACTTCGCTCAACCTAACTCTAATCTAACCACCCAATGGACCCCACTAGTCTCCTCTTTGCCACCCTCATTAACACATGCTAGGCCACCTAGGGCACTGACCACAACATTAGGCCTACGGGGAAATATAATGCATACTTATATAATAATGCTTGAAGAATTCTAACCACCTTCTTGCTATCCACAATGCAAACTCATCATATTTAGCAAACAACCTGGCATCCTCCAAGACTTGCAACACTACCCCCAAATGATTCACAAGTACTAAACAAATCAATACTTTATTACTAGAAATCACCACAAACATGCTAAGATAGGGTTTTAAGACCTTACTCAAGAAACCCAGAATCACCATCGGTGCATAAGTCAACCAAACAACTCCATTAATACTACTAATGCTCACTTCTAATCCAAAAGACACCTAGGGATATCACCTACCTTCATCCTCAGTTGAGGACAAACCCAAACTAAAGATCAATCTTAGAGAAATGATTAACCCATTGTAGTTGACCAAATAGATCATGTATCCTTAACCATCGTATTACAACCTTATGGGTTCTAACCTCATTGGAAACATGCTATGAAAGTAGCCCAAACTACACCAAGACCTCCAACACATCAAGCTAAGTTCAACCAAGATCACAAGACAAGACCTCTATGCAATAAAAACATGGGACAACCCTTAGAGACCAATTGAACCTTAAGACAAGAATGGACATACCTCTTTTGCTACCACTTGATAGCCTCCCACTCAATGGTGGGTTCATTAGGGAGTCGAATTCTAAGTCTATGGGTCCTATGATCAATAGAGACACAACATGCATGCAATTAATCCAACCCAAGTATAACAACAAAATCCTCCACATCAAATTCAACAAGCCACAAGGCAAGACCTAATGCAATACAAACCCAGACCAACACCTATAAACCTCCTAACAACCGTATACTCAAAAAAAGTATAGACACCAAGGGTCCAGACAACAACTTTGGCAAATAAGAAGCCCCGCTAGCAACCAAAACAATAGAGAAAAAATAGTAAAACTCAGATCCATCAAAAATAAAACCTTCATCTTACCTTTCTTCGCCTTCCCCTTTGAAGCGGCATGATCAACTGGAAGAGCAAAGAAAATTCGTTAGAGGGGAAAACCCTATCTCACTTCTAAAGCACGACAAAGACCATGAAGAAGGAAAATATTTGCTAAAATGTCTCATAACCTCCTACTCATAGTTCGGGTACACAACACAACCATGAATAAGTCTCTAATTAACGCGGTGTGTTGGATTCCGAGGATCTAACAACCTAGTGGTCTGATACCATCTTTGTCATGATCCGGACCTAGGGCCTAGCTATGACCGGCAGATGGGGAACCTAAAGGAATTCCAAATAAGCCTTTTTGCATATCATTACACATCTTTGGTCATGGAAGCAATTAAAATGACAATAAGAGAAGATATACAAAAAGTGAAAAAGCGGCTAAGGGACATCTTTGATATTATAACAACAATAAGCAAGAGAGCCAAGGCTCATAGCATGATTACATCACATATTCAACCACACCTCTACTACATTGATAAGAGCGGGTGCCAAGACAAGAAACCAAGCTCACCCATCATGGTCATAAGTATACGGTAAACAAAAGAGATTAAGAGCGGGTGCCAAGACAAGAAACCGAGCTCACCCATCATGGTCATAAGTATACGGTAAACAAAAGAGACTCTTAATACATAACATAAGAGAATAGTCATTGTCCCTGGAATGGCAAACTCACCAAAGCTAACTTGAACAATTTTCCTAGCCATGGGAAGAATTAATAGGAGCTCCGGTTCCTACATTGTAACATCATGTAGGCATAGAGTATGCATTAGTACGTTTGAATGTACTAAGTATGTGGGATGCAATGTAACAAGAGATAGGCATCATAATCAAAATGCATAATAATAATAAGCAATGAATAAATAAGAAAATCATACTTATATACGATGATCATAAGTCTAATCCCATGAAATATATAAGGTAATCCTATTGGGACTCGCCTCTAGTCCTATGGGGACTCGACTCTAGTCCACTCGGTGCTAAGTCTAATCCAATGGAATATATAAGATAATCATACTTCAATAACTTACAATAAACATAGAGGCATGGCACGAGTAGCTCTTAACATCATTGACCTCATATGGTGATTTTAACTTCAATCATAAGAATAGATCATCATCAATATTGTCCTTTTAATATCATCAAACATCAAAGGCTCACAAGAGGTATAATGTTAGAAAATAGGCTTAATCCAGTGCTACATCATCGTCAACATTTTCATGACTTAAACACATCTTTAGAAAGCTCTCATCATAGGGTTACTTGAATCATAACTCAACAATAGATCATTAAAACATAAAGAATCCTTAAAAAGGTATTTTATCAAACACTTGGAGGGTGTGTAATGCCAGTGTAAAACCATGCAATTCAAGAATAAAATCATGCAAGAAAATCCATTGTAAAAGCATCAATCAACACCTTGCAACACCCTAAAGCAATATACATCAAAACACTTCATCAAATCTTACATTAGATCCAAGATTTATAGCTCAAAAGATATTAAAATAATCATACTTTCATAAACCCCAAATCACTATGCAGTAAAATTTATAATAACCAAGACCCATAAGTAAATCAACATTTAAATCATGCAATTTAAGTAAAAAGGAGGATTAGGCACCATGGGTGAAAGTAACCAATGGTTCAACACCACATACCTTAACCGTGAAGAATTTCTTAAAGAACACTTTAATGGAGATTTGAAGCTTGAAGGAATTCCTTAGATCCGGATGAGGGTTTTGGGACTTGAATTTGGGAGTAAATATTTAGCTAAGTGTTTTGGTGAGTATTGTGGAATATTTTGGATGATATGAGGGTCAAAGAAGGCTAAATATAGGCATTTGCAAGTGTGGGAACCCTTAGGCCCAAGATATAAAAGTCTTGGACCGAAAAAAATAAAACAGGGACCAAAAACAATCTTGCAATGCGGCTTTGCCTCTGGAAATTGCATTTCTCCACAAATGAGTTCTTCAAAAATTGGTATAACTCCTTCATCCCAACTCGAAATGAGGTGAAACTAAGTGCGTCGGAAAGCTATTTAAACGAGAAATAAGTTGATAAGTCATAAGCCACCCAGTTCTTTGTGTGGTAAGAGATATGCTCCTTTAAAGTTGACCCTCCTAAATCACATTTTTGTGATTTTTGGATTTTGATATAGTTGCTCTAAAATTAGGGTTAGATCCATTTCCCACTGAAATTTAACCTACTGAACAAGAAATGAAGTTGTATTTTGGAAATAACAAATGGATTTTTAGATATATGAAAATTACGATTCTGGGCACTTTCGAGGCACATTTTCATGTACTTTTGACACAAGTCGCAAACAATATAGAGTACTAGATTGAACAGGTAATATGGATATGATTACAGGAAGTACTAAGATTTACGGCCCATACTTGGGCTTCATAAATTTTTTTCTTCAAAACTGGGAACAACTTCTATGAGATAGTTCCACAAGATGTAAGATAGTTCCACAGGACGTATTCAGACTTATGTCCTGCATGGGGTTTCATTTGATGACTTATTAGAAGATCTCAACTTTTGATCCTCAAGGTACAAAACCTCATCCATGGCTCGTACTAATTTCCATGAATCATTTGACAACTCCTGAATGCAACTTCAGAAAATTATCTCTTCACTGGATCTCAACCACGAACACTCTCTACGGCCCATGAAGATATCCAAGGGTTATAAGGTACATTGTATATCAGCAAAAATTACAAAAAGTGCACACTTAGCCCAAAATCTTGCCAAATCCTAAAAATAAAAATAAAAGCACATCAAACCCACTAACATTGCTTTGAGAATACATAAAATTCTGTATTTTAAACATCAAAAGTATTGTATATTGACAGCACATCAGCGGCACTCAGAGCCTTAAAACCCTAATAAGAAGGCAATGTGATGGGAACTTCAGTGATTCACCAAATTGAATCGGTGAAGTGAAGAGCTATTACCTAATGTTGCACAAGAGAAAGCCCTATGAAGATGCAGAGGATAAAAATCAAGTGCACATCCGGTATATCGCCGGAGTGCTCGGCGATGTTCGGCCTCAACCACCTAATGGCTTTTTGTAGCACAAACTCTCACATATTTGTACAGAGTGTATAAGCAATTTGAAAAAGGTCATTGTACATATCATATATCATATCAAAACATATTTGTCTTCTTATTTTTACATAGAGAGTAGTACATAGAACTTTTCTTTTGGAGTACAACGGTTGATAAGGTTTTCAAACTTTTGAGAAGCAAAATTAGAGTAGATTGGTTGGTGATGATCAACTATTTTCTATTCAATCTTGTTACCCATGACTGCAGCTACTATATTTGGTATCAAATCATTAATTTCTAGCATACGTAGCTAAAACCCCCATGTTGGGAGTGTGCTAGTGATATGGGTTTTTTTATTTATCTATTGGGTTTGTTAGATTAGTGTGTGGAATGGATGTAATGGATGGAAACCTCTTAGGGTTTCAGTTGAAGTCCACAACATGGATTCATTGGCCTAGGTATTAGGGGATTTACTGAGACTTCTTAGGCCAAGCATGTCCTCGGTGGTCCACGTAGGATATCATAGTTGAATCATATGAAATACTCATGGATCTTAGCTGAACATGGGTTATAAGAAACCTAATTTATTCACTCATTATCAACTCATTTAGTCAAACATTTAGACCCAGCTGGTAGATTGATTTCCATATTTGCACATCCCCAACATTTTCCTTATATGCTTATTAAATTGTTAACTAGATATTGTGTAGTTTAATTTTTACTTTTAAATATTATAACCCCCCCCGATCCTATAATTTCTTTGTCCGATGGATCATTTCAATCTTGAACTATGATTTCCTATGGGATTCGACCCCTATCTCTTAATTGAGTTATTATGTTGATGACGATCAGCCCTACTTTCTTTGAGTAGCCAGGTTGATCGACATCACACCCGGGGCCAAAATCCTTCTGAAATGCATTTTCATACAACATTAAGGCCTCTCGAGGTCAGGGTCATTATATCATCTCTCATTTGAGAACATTCATCCTTGAATAAGTTTCTATATGGCTTGAAAGCTTTAATTGAACATAAAATAGCCCAATGTGAATGCACATTGCAAAATCAACATTTAAAACCATAAAGTCATTAAATCCATGCTAAAAAACACTATTCAAATTAGTTTCGTGCACATGTCGAGACATTAAAACACTGAAATGAACGAATTAGGACCACTTACGCGTGAAGAACCTAGTACCTTAGGCTTGTGTAGATTACAATAGATAAGGATATCACTTCAATATGTCCGATTCTGCTTCCCATGAAGAACTCTCAACATGTTGGTTCCTCTAAAGGGCTTTAATCGAAGCAATTTCTTTGTTGTGAAGCCTCTTCACTTGCCTTTCTAAAATCTCAATCGGAACCTTCTCATAAGTCAAATTCTCCTCAACATCAACACCTTTTAAAGGCATAATTAAACTAGGATCACCAACCAACTTCTTTAACATAGACACATGGAACACCAGACAAATGGAACTCATGTCTAAAGGCAAATCCAATCTATTAGCCACATTACCAATCCGCTCCATGATCTCATAAGGGCCTACATATCGCGGACTCAACTTGGCCTTCTTACCTAAATGCATCATGCCCTTCATGGTTGAAGCCTTGAGATACACCCAATCACTGACATAGAATTCAAGATCCCTTTTCCTAACATCTGATAGGAGTTTTGACAACTTTGAGCCATTTTCAATTTTTATCGATAAACATCACTTTGTCCATAGCCTCCAACACTAAATTTGGGTCAATCAATGTTATCTCACCTATTTCAAACCATTCTACTAGGGATCTACATCTCTTCCTTTACAAGGCTTCAAATGGTGTCATTCCGATGCTAGTATTCATTCCAATAGCTTTTGAACTCCAATACATAAGCCCTTAACATGTCTTCCATTGTTTGAACTTTATTTTGGCTTGTCTATCAGTTTGAAGGTGGAAAGTGGTGCTCAACTTTACCTTTGTACCAAGCCCTATTTGAAGCGACCTTTAAAACTAAGAACTGAATTGGGTACCACGATCCAATATAATGGACATAGGCACACCATGTAATCTAACCATCTTCTGGATATACAACTTGGGATAATCTTGGGCAATAAAAGTAGTCTTCACTGATGGGAAATGAGCGGATTTGGTTATCCATAATTACCCAAACTGAGTCGTATCGTTTTTGGCTATGGGGAAACCCTATCAAAATGTCCATATTTATATCGTCCCACTTTCAAGTAGGGATCTCAATATATTTGGCCAAACCACTAGGCCTTTTATAGTTTACCTTCACATGTTGAGAACTAGGACATTCAGATACGAACATAGTTAAGTCTTTCTGATGTCACTGAATCATATCACAAAACCAATAAGAGAAATGGTAGTCGTCATCATCATAATTACCCAACTAGGATCGAGGTCAAATTCACAAGAAATAATGTGAGGCCAATTGAAATGACTAAGGACTATAAGATACTAGTTTGAATTAAAGCAACACAAACAATAATAATCAATAAAATAGAAAATTAAGTTATCAACTAAAATTAAGAACACAAGGAACCAAGGAAAGGATATATCAACAAAGGGATCAACATATATGAGGAAATGGGAAATTAATAAAAACCTAAATGATCCATTACATAGCTTCATACAATCCCTATGGCTAGGTTATATTATTTGTAACTATAATCTCCAATTGGACGAAAGTAGTGTCCTATATAAACCCAATAAGGTCTCATATGTCAAATCATACAAGGAACTCATTGGGACCTATGCAATTCAATAGCAAACATTTCTAAAACCTTAGTTGATTGAATCCAAATCTCAGCATTCGATCAATTAGTATAAACCAATGACTATCACACAAAACCCTTCACTTTGATTACTTAAAGGTACTCATAATAACCGAAGATCTAAGATAGATTCAAGTTTGAGACCTCATATCATCAATTATAAGTAAATGTAAACATTAAATCATAAATCAATTTAGCACAATTGAGCAATTAAGGGAGAAAAGGACTTAACTTGCAAGAATATATTCAACTAAGTGTAAGAGTAAGAGTTTAAATCAGTACCCACATACAAATCTGATGTCGCCCAAGTTACATCTCCTTTTCAGAGGGTAAAGCGGTCGCTGTCAAGAAATAGAACCTACCAGATTAGGGTCAATCCCACAGGGAATATGTAGACTCAAGAGAATTCACTGATTGTAATTTGAATAGTTAACCAACTTACTCTCCAAAAAAAGGGGGCTTGCAATAACTAATGAAGAAATAACTAAACTAACTATCACAAGAGAGAAGTCAATATGGAGAGAAACTGGGGTATTGTGCTCCCATGATTTTCCAACTCAATATTGCCAGATAACCTAATTCTTTTCTAGTATATAGCATGCATGATGGTAAGTTACATTCACCAAGCCCTTTGGTCAAAGGTGCGAGGTGAATTTCACTATGTGACTTGGCCTATTTTCATAGTGTGCATTACTAACCCTTATCTAATAGTCCCAGTACAACCTCCCCTTGGCCCAATTTGGTTGACTAGACGAGAACACATCAATCAAATTATGTTAATTAATTTCTTTTTCTATTCATTACTACCTTGGTCTAGTCAGTAACACTAGGTGGGTTCAAATGTTGGCCACCACTAGAAAATACGTAAAACGAAGAGAGTTAATTAATACATACATATACACCTTTCAAGAATTATGAATAATTTAATTTTACTTTATTAGTTGTTCATGGTTCCCACAACCGTAGTTGTAGATTTAGCTACTCATATTTTGTGTTGCTGCAAGAATTATGGATTGAGAAAACATAATTAAGCGCTTACACAATAGAATTAAGAACAAGCAAATTCAACTTCAATAAGGATCATAAGCTTCAAGATAAAATTCAAACACAAGTCTTCTCGAAGACTCTCCAATATATTCTTATAATTTTCTCTCTCGAAATACTGAGTTATCTAAGTAGTAGGTAAAAACTCATGAAAAATAACTTAAAAAAAACCTATTTATAATAAGTAAAATACAAGTCCTAAACAAAATAGGAGAATTGGTTAGCACATAATAAAAAACGTGTTTACGGACCATATTGCATTCCACAACCAGTAATCAAGGTCTCGTACTCAGCTGCAAGAAATTTGGACTTTAACTCCATGGCACAACTAAGGCTTCACTTATTATTACTGCACCAAGTACATGATTTGTCCTTTTTTTTCTCTGTATCACTAATTCACCTCCCCCATTTTATGTTTCACCTTAATACCAGCCACCCTCAACTTAGGCTTTTTGTATCGGTCAAGGTGCATAATGTTCAAGGAAGGACCGGGGCCAATTTCAAGATTTTACAACTAACAAGGCTAGGTTAACTAGGTGTTTTCAAAGAATAGGTACATGTTCGGCTCAAACATTAGGAATAAGGGATATATCATAGTTTTGGTTGGTCATATTTTGGCTAAGTGGACTATTAAGAACAATGACCTAAGATCCTTTCCTAATGAGAAGAACTTTTTTTGTCTTGGTTCCAATTAATCTACAATCCAACTTAGAGTAACAGGGCAAGTTCTGAATTAGCATAAAACATATTAATCTAGTAAATTAAGCTCACACTCGCATGACACTGCATACATTATCAACAAAAGTCTCTCAGATCATGCTTTTTATCTCAAATTACACTCACTTATCAGAACAAACATTGTCACACACCTAAACATGAATGGTTGCTATCTAACTACTAATCAAAATTTTTGGTGGGTATCATTTTTCAAATAAAGCACAAAACATGCTATATACCACAAGTATTAGTACTATATGCTATAAATACTATTTAAACATCCTAAACATGCCAAGTCAACAGAAAGTAAATATCCACGGGGAAAAAGAACATAGGCAAGAAAACCCCGAGATCAAAAACTAGATAAGAAAACCCCAAGATAAAAAACTAGGGTAGTTATGGACCCAAGCTACTTAGATTTCACTGAGGCCCATAACTACCCATAACCCATCAAAAAAGATGTGCATTATCCCCAATGCACACAATCAAAGCAAACTAAAACATAAGGGGTCAAAAAGTATACCTGGGCGCCTAAGCTCCAGTGTGTGGTAGAGTTTGTCCACCCTCCTCCTATGCGGTGGCCTACTCAATAGTATTACTCTATCCGAAAGGGCCAGTATGCCTTATGCTCTCATACTTTCGAGCCTGTCATCTCTCTTCCTTCTGCCTCGATATCCTCAAGACAAGGTCAAGCTTCTCCTTCTCGATAAGCCTCACATGTAAGCTTTTCTCATCTGGATCATCATCCTTTGTGCGGGGTCTCTTCCTATGGGAAGACTAAATGGACTCATCAAGAGTAAATAATCAACCACTAGCACTGGAGGTATAGTCACTGGTAGTGCAACTGATGCCATGAGTGCTACTGTTGTGTCAGCTCAGAGCTGCTAGATCTTCATCTGAATAGTTGACAAATCTAATAGTTGGGCCTCATTTAATCTTTGTTATACCCTCTCCTCGAAAGTGTCAATGTGAGTAGTCATGGTAGAGATACAATCTTGAATAATAGTAACTGTGAATGCCTGCATCCGACCATCCAAGTCTGAAATGGTCGGGTGGACCCTGGCCTATCTGATGAACAAGTTGAGTCAACTATAACTCATCGTGTGATAACCTCTATGCCAGGGCCTGTATGGATGAGGTGAACAAGTATACTATGCCCGTAAAAGTAGCCTGTGAAGTCATGGCCTGTGGTGTAGGGGCAAAAGTAATTGGAAAAAGTAATGGGCCCTCTCTCGTCATATTTCTCATGCTATGAGGGACTCCATTAGTAGCAGCAGTAGTGGTGATGACAGTCTGTAAACCTTCAAGCGGTGGCACTGGGGCAAACATCTCAAGCATAGGTAGAGGTTGTGCTCATCAGATTGCTACTAGATTCTCTTCAGCCTTGATCAAGCTGGGATTCAATATATGTTGGGCCTCAATTAGTTGGTCTAGCTGGTGCAAAATTCCACCCTCGATCCTAGACAGAGCCTGTATATCAAGCACAAGAATAGGATGGAGGTGGACCTCTTTAGTGTGGCCTCATGAATATACTCAGCGATGAGGTAGGCCCAGTCAATATCATAGCCAGCTAAGATGCAAGAAACCAAACCGCACGCTCCAGCATTAGAGTAATATTAGCAAGTGTAAGCCGGATGCATGAATGAATAACCGCCCACTAAAGCTTGGCAGGGAAATTGAACAAAGCCTTGATAATTGGGTCAGAATGAGTGGAGACTTATGCAAGTTTCGGACCCTGCTCAGTAATAAAACCGGCCACCTATCTCATCAAAGTGGCTTATTGCACTAGGTCTTTCATAACAAGTGAGTCCCTCATCTGCCCTACCTTGTAGTCAAACTCTGTGGTGGATCTGAGGACAGGGAACTCTGGACCAAATAGCATTCGACATATGGTGGCCTCTAATATATCCACCTATTGGCCACTCACTCTCACCTCAGTCATTTTGGGCTGAGCAAGGGTCTTCTTCCCCCTAGGAAGAGTTCGTAGATTGTGGCTGCATGTGAGGCATAAAACTCCCTTGCCATGGTCGGGGAGTATCATCTAAGAGCATGTGTGAGCCACTAAAGCCCATATCGAGTCATCATATACTGGAGGCCGGGGACATTATCGAGTCTGTCTAAGATGACTCGGGGCTCCTAATAGATGGAGTGGGCTGGCTTACCCCGCTCTGTCGGTTGCACTCCCTCCATATATATATCTCCTGTATGCCCTCGACACACTATTGACTTGTAAGGGCATCAGGTGTAGATGGTGATAATCAAGGTGCGGTGGAGGACTTTATCTCTGATCCATCCTCAGAAACTCCCTTAGAGCTGGACTCCTCTCCAGATGGAGTCATCTGAGGTAAACTGCTCTTGTCACTACCTCTCTCCTCAGACTAGGGAGTGCATACAATAAGAACCTGACTCTACCCAGCTCTGGCAACAACTCTGGTCTGTGTTTGAGCCATATTTGGGTCCGAGCTGACATTAAAAACCTCTAGTGAGCTAGTTAGTGTAGTGGCCTACTCATCATCCAATGCTTATCTCTAAGCCTCCTCTATAGGACCCTAATCTTGCAGCGTTTGGCTTTAGTGGCCATAGTACCTAAAATATGAATACATACGCACTATTTAGCCCCAACAAATCAAAATTAGAATGCAAAAATCATGTGAATTGAGTTGAAGAAGAGTTCTACAAAAGCACCTTTATGGGCCATAGTGAATACTACGAGCCATAAAAACTTTCATAAATCAGTGGTTCAAACAAGTTTAGTCACTAGAAAAGTTTACGAGACCACATACGACTCGTAAAGTGGTTCACAAGTCGTAGATTGGATCTTAGAGATTTTCAGTGAGTAACCAAATTCAAGTAGGGATCTATGAGACTTATCTATGAGCCATAAATTGCTCTACAACTCATAGAAGGTCTCGTCTGATGGATACTGAAAAGTGTCAAGTTTCTAGAATCTTACACGAGGGGCAATTACTACTGGAATAATCCACGAGTCGTAAAGGCCACTCGTGGTCAAGAAAACTCAGTAACCTGAGTTTCTAAGCCCATCACACTGATCCCGAATGACTTTCTTTTAACTAATATATTACCATCATCAAAGAAAAAACACACACTTACATGATTTCCATAACACAACCAATACCACTAACATGTTCTACAACATCTATACCCCATCGAAAGTGATTAAGCATGAGTACCCGACAATTTCAACTACCTATGCTCAATTTTCAACAAGATTACACACTTATGAGTTATATCATCACCAACCAATTTACACATTAAAATTAATTAATCATACATGGTGGTTGAATCAATAGGTACAAAGAACTATTAAGCACAAGAAATCACGGCAATTATACCTAATTTTTGAATTTAGACCATTATTAGTCAAGCATGGGCAACCCAATTTCACAAAATATGAATTAAATTAAAACACGGATTTTATGTCTAAATACCATTCCCCACATAATTTCCAATTCAATCAGCCAAAACAAGGCAAATAGGGGTTTTACTTTAACTGAAAACTTACCAAGATTTTTGATTAAGTTGAAGAAGTCGAAGGAGTTTACTAGGCATGAAACCCTAGGCTGCTGAAAACTTGTCAGAAAATAGGTGTACGATTGTCATAGATGGTCAAATTCATGAGGGTGGAGGGGTTAGTCGGGTTAATTTTTAATTTAAGTTAAGAATGGGGTCAAAATAATTTGACTCGATTGTTTATACCTTGACCAAGTCAACTAAAATGTTAATAGGCCTGCACTCTATAAAACCCCAATATCGAGCCATGGGGTGTTTTACGACCCGTAAACCATGGTGTTGTAGAACATCCAAACCCTAGATTTTAGCACTAGGTTTCACAGATTAGTACACAAGTCATAAGGTGATTTATGGCTCGTAGAATTAGTTGTAGAGATCCAAACACTCAGAAAAAAAATTAGGAAACTTACCTAGGGTCCAGAGCCCCATTCATGGACCCATAGCTTGATATACGGATTGTAAAGTTGGCTTGTGGATTGAAGTGCATGATTTTTCTGCTCATTAGAAATCTCTATGAGATTGGGTATGGGTCGTAAAGTGTTTTACAGCCTGTAGACCGATCGTAGAGACACTTCCTGAGGCTCTTCTTAGCCAAAATGGCTGATTTAGCCCTATACCTACACACTCTTCATGGAACACACTGTAACCCTATATGCAACAAGCCCAATGTCAAAAATTATAATCAAAATACAAGAAGATAAATACCTATGAATCCCAAACTGAAAATAAACCTATACCTATACTTATTACATCAAAAACCCTTATAGTTAAGTACACCAAAAATAATGATTTATTGGCATGACTTAGACAAATTGGTTAATTACTCAGACGTTACCAATAGCCTAGACTTCACTGTTCAAATCATCAGGACGCTTTATGAGCTGACAGGTATTAAAGATGACATCTTTGTCATTTAGTTTAAACTTACATTGATCGGCTTTCGTATCCACCAGTGCTTGCCTAGTGGGTAGGAATGGTCTTCCCAAGATGATTGGGATGTCAAAGTCAAACTTCACAATCTAGGATAACAAAGTCTGTGGGTAATATGAAGTTTTCAACTTTTACCCCCACATTGTATAGTATCCCAAAGGCTTCTTTACCATGTGATCAACTACCAACAACTGCATGCTCGTTAGAGTAGGGCTCCCAATCTAAGCTTCTTGTAGACCGC
>DF361623.1:47199-61012 GCA_000787875.1 Solanum virginianum
AAGCTTCTTGTAGACCGCAAGTGGTATCAGATTAATGTTGGTGCCTAGATCACATAGTTCCCTTGTGAACACTACATATCCAATGGTATAGGGTATGGTGAAAGCACCTGGATCTTCTCGCCTTTGAACCAAGGACTTCGTAGCAATAACACTACAATGTTGAAGCTCTTGGTAGAGCTCCTGACTCAAAGTGCACTTTTTTAGTGACCAAGTCCTTCATGTACTTACATACCCTGGCATCTTCTCAAATGCCTTAATGAGAGGGATGTTAATGTAGAGTTGGTTCAGCATGGAGAGAAAGTGCTTTAATTTTCCTTCCTCCTCCCTCTTTTTTATACTTTAAGGGAAAGGGGGAGGAGGCCTAGGAATGGGCTTTAACTTCTGTGCCTCATTAACAGCTTCACTTACACCATTCTTGTCACAATCTTCTTCTATCTCTGCATCCTTAGCCGCATCCATCTCCTCTCGAACATCTTCCTCAGTAACTGGTATGGGAAGATCAATGGTGTTCTTGCCACCTTGAGTAGTAACAGCCATACACTACCCTTCATTTTTAGGATTATGAACTGTGTTGCTTGGCAGTGTACCCCTCTGATACTAATTAAGTTGAGTCGATATATGATCAAACTATTGTTCGAGCTATTTGATAGCCATAGAGTGGGACACAATTTTTTGATTTATACTTGAAGTCTCTGATTTCATACCTCTTAGAGTCTCATCCTGTAACTTAATTTTCTTAAATAGGCAATCAAATATCTTCTTAATTTTGGAACTACTTGCACCTATGTCACGATTATGCAGTGGCACATAAGGACCATTTCTAAAACCTTCTCTACGACCCAAATAAGCATCTCTCTCTGGACCCTTATTCCTATTATAGTAACCTCTACGGTTGTCCCTGTAAGCTCCATCTCTATTAATGTTTCGACCTTGGTTTCATTGACCTTGGCGCCAGTAGTCCTGATTAGACCCTTGACCATTGGTTCAGAAATCCCTCATTTGATTAGCAAGAAAACATGCACCCTTATCATAATATGGCTTATCATACATGGGTGCATGTGGAAGTTGATGAACTACTGCATTCGCTCACTCTTAGTTTTACTTTATCATCAACTTCATACCTGTGCGAATCTGGGCAAGTTACTGCATGATTTCTTCATTGATCTTGGCTTTCTCCGAACCAACACTAATAGTACATGAACTTTTGGTAGACACTCTATCTCTCTGCCTCCATGCACGATTAGTCTTGACCACTCTTTTTATTTGCTCTGTGCTCATTGCCAATGATTGATCCAAGAACATACCCCCATAATAGTGTCAACACAGACCTGACTGTTCTCATCAAGGGAATAGTAGAAGATCTCAACCAAAGTATTATCAACTATCTTATGGTTAGGGATGCTCCTCAGAAATTTGGTGAATTGCTCCCAATTAATGATGATTGAATCACCAGAAAGCTGCTCAAAGTTGTTAATCTGGTCCTTCAACTTGAGCTTTTTTATCTAGGGAAGTACCTCTCTAAAAAGGCCTTTTGCAAGTCTGCCTAACTGGTGATTGAGCTCTGTGGGAGCTCAGATAGCCATAATGTTGCATTGCTTGTAAGAGATAATGGCAAGACACGAAGTCCCACAACATCCATAGATAGAATTTGTGTTCCTATAACACTCTTACAGAAGAATGACACATTATATAGGTAGCTATGAGGATCCTCCAATGATAAGCCTGTAAATAGCCCACAATTCTTTAGTATCTTTAGTGGTGGCAACACGATAGCTCCAGTCACCTCCATAGCCATAGGATTCAACCTGTACTGGTTCCACTGGTAAAATTGGCATTGAAATCCTGAGGCTGTGGGGCAATGTCCTCCAGAGGAGGTGGGTTCTTATTCTCAACATCCTCATTGTTGTTCCTGTTCAGAGCTGCATTGGCCGCATTGTTGGCATTATCTTGGGCCATTCTCCTCAGCGTTCTATGGATCTCTGGGTAAAATGGAGGTAAGGGATTTCCTTAACTCTGGGTATTGGGCATACACTCCACTTACACCAGAAAAAGAACAAAAACAACAACAAGTAAAATAATGGAACTAAGGATTAACACCCGAATAACTTATGAATTCACTAAGTCTAGTCGTATTCCCCGACAACGGCACCAAAATCTTGATGTCACCCAAGTTACACCTTTTTTTATAGGATAAAGCGGTTGCAGGCAAGAAATAGAACCTAATAAAGCTTAAGGTCAAACCCATAGGGAATATGTAGACTCAAGAGAATTCACTGATATCAATTCGAATGGTTAACCAACTTACTTCTGCAAAATGGGGGGGGGGTTGCAATAATCAATGAAGAATATAACTAAACTAACTATCATAAGATAGAAGCCAATATAGAAAGAAACTAGGGTATTGTGTTCCCCATGATTCCCCAACTTAGTATCACTGGATAGTCTAATTCTTTTCTAATATATAGCATATAGGACCATAAGTTATGTTCACCAAGCCCTTTGGTCAAAGGTGAGAGGTAAATTTCACTATGTGACTTGGCCTATCTCCATAGTGTACATTACTAAGCCTTACCTATCAATCTCAGTACAACCTCCTCGTGGCCTAGTTTGATTGATTAGACGAGAACATATCAATCAAATCCTATTAATTAATCTCTTTTCTTAGTTATTACTGCCTTGGTCTAGTCAGTAAAACTAGGCAGGTTCTAATGTTGGCCACCACTACAAAACATGTAAAATGAAGAGAGTTAATTAATACATGCACATACAACTTCCAAGAATTATAAATTATCTGTTTTACTTTGATAGTTCTTCATAGTTCCCACAACCCTAGTTGTGGATTTAGCTACTCATGCTTTGTGTAGATGCAAGAATTATGGATTGAGATAATATAATTTAACACTTACACAGTAGAATTAAGAACAAGCATATCCAACTTTAATAAGAATCACAAGCTTCAAGATGAAATTCAAACACAAGTAGTCTCAAAGACTCTCCAATATGATCTTAAAATTTTCTCCCTCTAAATACTGAACTCTCTGAGTACTAGGCAAAACCTTATAAAAAATAACCTAAAAAACCTATTTATAATAAGTAAAATACAAGTCCTAAATAAAATAGGAGAACTGGACAGCACGCCATACGAAAAGTGTTTACATGTCGTATTATATTCCATGACCCGTAATCGGGGTCTCATACTCAGCTCCTAGAACTTTGGACTTCAATTCCATGACTCCTGTCAAGATCCAAGCCTTGGGTTTAGACGTCACACGGTGTATAGGGAACCCAAAGGGACCCCAAGCAAGACTCTTTACATATCATTACACATCCTTGGTCGCGGAAGCAATAAAATACAACATGTGATAGTAAATAGGGATAAATGGGGCTAAGGGACAACTTTCATATCATAAAAATCAAGAGTCAAGAGAGAGTCAAAGCTCATAATATTAAATATATGTCCAATAACACCTTTAACCATAGAACTTAGCTTGGCCAAGATAAGCAACCAGGCTCACCATCATAGTCAAAATAAACAATAAAGAAAGAGAATCGTAATACATATCATAAAAGCATAAACATTGTCCTCGGAATAAAGGACTCACCAACTAGCTTTACAGAGAGACTGTACTAGCCACATGGAGGAGGATGATCAAGTGGAGCTCTGGTTCCTACATGGTAACATCATGTAGGCATAGAGTATACATTAGTACATTTGAATGTACTAAGTATGTAGGATGCAATGAAACAAATGATAAGCATCATAACAAAAATGCATAATGGTACAATAGATAACATATTAGCCATATGGCATGTATGATCAATGCTTAAGTAAAACATGCTTATGTAGAATATAGTACAAGGTGTAAGAAGAGACCAACATATAAAACCCATAGGTTATTAAGGTACAAACACCAAGTTGGTGGATCATCGCACCCTACCACCCCTAGTGATTGAGGTACTAACCCGTCAACCCGATTACCAAGGTACAATCCCCTTGATTTGTTGGTTGATATTCATACCCTACCATGCTTGTGCTTGAGGTATGAAACTCTCAACCTGGTTACTAAGGCACAACCCCTTAGTTAGTATCAAGGTACAAACCCCTCGACATGGTTACCTTGGCTCTTAACCTCCCAAGCAAGGCATGTTCACATTCCAAAACTATATAGGAGAATATCATATACATACATTCTTTTCATCATCATAAAGTCATATCTCATAATAGATCTTAGATTCATAGCTCAAACCATGCTAAAATAATTATAATTTCATGAAACCCCAACATAGTATGCAGTGAAATTTATAATAAGTAAGACCCATGAATAAACCAACTTTAAGTCATGCAATTTTAAGTAAAAGAAAGCTTGGGTATCATGGGAGAAAGGAGCTTATGAAAGAAACCCACATACCTTGACTTTGGAGAATCCTTGAAGAAGATTGGAGATGGAGCCTTAAATCTTTAATAAGAACCTTAAGATCCATGAAAGAAACCCACATACCTTGACTTTGGAGAATCCTTGAAGAAGATTGGAGATGGAGACTTAAATCTTTAATAAGAACCTTAAGATCCAAATGAGTTTTGGGACTTGAAATTTAGAGATGAAATATTGTATAAGTGTTTGAGAGAGTATTTGGGAATGTCTTGAATGATATGAGAATCAATGAAGAATATAACTAAACTAACTAAGTGTTTGAGAGAGTATTTGGGAATGTCTTGAATGATATGAGGGTGAAATAAGGCTAAGTATAGGTATTTTCATGTATGGGAACACTAAGGCAGAAGACCCAAAGGCCTTGGACCAACTCAACAAAATTGGCGCGCCCTTGGAGCATCGCGCCAGGGATGCGAATAGCCACTAGAAATCGCATTTTTGTGATTCTTAAATTTTGCTACAGTTACTCTTTAATTGGGGTTAGGCCTATCTCCCGCTCAATTTGACCCCCTAAATAAGAATATGAAGTCAGATTGTTGATATAGGACATGGATTTTGAGATATATGAAAATTACAATTTTGGGCACTTCTAAGGCACATTTTTGGGCATTTTTGGGATTGTTTCAATATCTCCCCTTGGGAAAATTCATCCCCAAATGTCAAAGAAATGTATATGAGAACAATAATCATTAAGAGAATAGCCCTGACAAGAATACAACAACACACTTAAAGTACCATTTTAAAAATCTCAATATAAATGTAAAATCACTATGAGCTTTGTCAATATAAATATGAATGCATGCAAATGACTTAGGGGCTGGAGTATAAAGCATGAAATCACATAGAAAACTTCAAATTAGTACCTTAGGCTTAAGTAGGATGGAAAATATAGGGGTATTGCTTTTGTATATCCACTTCGACCTCCCAAGTAGCACTTTCGACTTGTCGGTTCCTCCAAAGGATCTTAACAGAAGCAACATCCTTGTTCTTCAATCTCTTCACTTGTCTATCAAAGATATCTACTGGAACCTCTTCATATGTCAAGTTGTCTTCAACTACCCCCACAACCTCAAGAGGTACAATAATATTAGGGTCACCCATACATTTCCTCAACATGGACACATGAAGCACCAGATGAACCAATTCCATTTCACTAGGCAAATCCAACTCGTAGGCCACCTTACCAATCCTCCTCATCACCCTATAAGGACCCACATATCTAGGGCTTAACTTTCCCTTCTTACCAAAATGAACCATACCCTTCAGGGGTGACACCTTCAAATAGACCCAATCACCAACCTTAAACTCAAGCTCTCTTCTTATCACATTGACATAAGACTTATGGAAACTTTGGGCTGTTTCTAACCTTTCTTTAATCATCATTAACTTCTCCATAGAATCCATAACTAGATCTAGACCTAATAAAGTGACCTCCCCAACCACAAACTACCCAACCCATGATCTACAACTTCTACCATAGAGAGCCTTAAAAGGAGCCATACCAATGCTTGAATGATAGCTATTGTTATATGCAAACTCAATTAATGGAAGATGATCATCCAAACTACCCTTAAGCTCTAACACACAATCCTTAAGAATTTGCTCAAGTGTTTGGATAGTCCTTTCGACTTGGACATCTATTTGAGGGTGAAAGATCGTATTAATCTTTACCTTGGTTCTAAGACCTGCTTGGAAGGACCTCCAAAAGTGTGAAGTGAATTGTGCACCATGATCTGATATGATATACCAAGGAACCCTATACAACCTCACCACATCATGAATGTACAACCTAGCATGATCATGAAACGACCCCAAAACGTGCCCAAAAATGTGCCTCAGAATGGCCAGAATTTTAAATTTTATATATCTCAAAATCCATGCACGATATCAAAAATTCAGCTTCATATTATCGTTTAGGGGGTCAAAATTAGGTTAAAAAGGGTCTAAATCCAATTTAATATCGAAAGATTAGCAATTATGATTTTTCAAAGATTAGCAATTATGATTTTTCAAAGTGCGAAATTCCATGATGTGTCTCTATGTTAAAAAGTGCCTATTTTGTTTGTTCTATCCAAGACATCTAAGTTAAGCCTAAACTATTCCCCAACATGGTCTTACCTATACTTAGCCTTATTTCACCCTCATATCATCCTAAACATTTTCTAATATTCACTCAAACACTTAGCCATATTTTTACTCCCAAATTCAAGTCCCAAACGCTCATTTGAAACTAAGGTTTTTCTTCAAGGTTCTTCTTCAAGCTTCAAGTCTCCATCTCGAATCTTCACCAAGTTCATCCCCAAGCTAATATATGTAAGTTTCTTTCATGGGTTCCTTTCACCAATGATACTCAAGCCTACTTTTACTGAAATTGTATGATTTAAAGTTGATTTAAAAATGGGTCTTGTTTATTATGAAATTCACTGCACACTATGTTAAAGCTATGTAAAATTGTGATTGTTTTGCTATGTTTTGAGCTATAAATCTTAAACCTATTATAAGAATTAATGAGGGGTTTTGATATATATTGCTTGAGGGTGTTGCAAGGTGTAGATTGATGGTTTTACAATGGATTTGTATTAGACCATACCTAATCTAGGGGGACAAGAGCTCGGGTAATCGAGGTGGGGGTTTGTACTCATCAACCATGTGAGGGGTTTGTACTTCGCCAACATGGTGATAAGGTATGATTATAATCAATCATGTGAGGGGTTTATACCACACCGCCAGGGTGATGGGGTGAAACCATCATCAACCAACCAAGGGGTTTATACCTTGAAAATCTAGCTTAGTCTCTTCTACACATATGATATCCTATATGAGCATGAGTTGCTTAAGCATGTTTTACTTATGAATTTATCATACATGCCATATTATTATGTTATGCCTATTTCCTATTGTTACATATTTTGACTAGAATGCCTGATTCTTGTTTGCATTGAATCCCACATACTCTGTACATTCAAATATATAAATGCATACTCTTGCCTACATGATATCGCCATGTAGGAATTGGAGCCCAAGTTGATTATCCTCCACCTTCACATGGCTAGTTCGATACTACTCAAGCTAGTTGGTGATTCCTCCACTTCGGGGACCTTAGTCTATGTTACTCTCATTATGTATTGAGATATTCTTCCTTATATTCTATTTTGACTATGATGGTCAGCTCGGTTGCTTTGTCTTGGCTCCTACTCTTATCTATGAATTAGAGGAGTTTGTTAGACATGTTATGTATCTATTCTAAAATCCTTGACTCTATTGTTCTTGATGTCTATGATATGAAAGTGCTTTTCCTTAGCCCCGGTTGCCCCTCTTTATTATCTCTTAATGTTTGTTTATTGCTTCCACGACCAATGATGTGTAATGACAAGTTAAGAGGCTTGTTTGGGATCCCTTTGGGTTCCCCATTCACTTTGTCATGTCTAGGACCTAGGCTTAGGTCGTGAAAAACTTGGTATCAGAGCACTAGGTTGATAGATCCTCAGAGTCTAACACACCGCATCAAATAGAGTCATATTCATGGTTGTGAAGTGTGCAATGACTATGAATACGGGGCTATAAGACATTTTAGAAAATACTTACCTTCTTTATTTTCTTAGTCATGCTATAGAGTTGTGGTAAGTTTTCCCCCCTAATTATTGTTCTTTGCTAAGTTAGATCATGCCAAAAAATAGAGAAAGACGTGCCCAAACTCCCAAGAAGCGACCTAACAATGGTGAGCTTCAAGATGCTCTTACTATGCTTGCCCAAGTGGTGGCTAACCAAGTCTAACAAGGGGCCTAATCCCCTTATGCTAATATACTAGGAGCTAGGGTAAGAGACTTTATAAGGATGAATCCTCCGATTTTCCATGGGTCAAATGTGAATGAAGACCCACAAGAGTTCATTGATAAGGTTTACAAAATCTTGAATATCATGGGTGTTGGGCCAAATGAAAAGGCGGAGTGGCAGCATACTAAGTCAAAGGGGTAGCCAAAATTTGGTATGAGCAGTGGAAGGGGGAGAAGGGGGTTGGTAATGTGGTGGTTTGGGAGGAGTTCAAATTGGCCTTTCTTAATCTGTTTTTCCCTCTTGAACTTAGGGAGGCAAAGTTTGTAGAGTTTATGAACTTGAAATAAGGTTCTATGGGTGTGTGGGAGTATACCCTCAAATTTAATCAACTTTCAAAGTATGCTCCTCACTTGTTGGCTGATCCTAGGTCAAGGATAAATAAGTTTGTTATGGGGGTTTCTGACTTGGTAAGTGAAGAATGCCAATCCACTTTGCTAATTAGTGATATGGACTTGTCTCGATTGATGACTTATGTCGAGTAAATGGTGGATAAAAAGTTGAGAAAAAGGAAGTGTCATGAGGCCAAGAGGGCCTGTTTTGAAGGTAGGTTTCAAAAGGGCGCTAGACATCATCAAGGCCAAAGGCCTCCTCATGCTACTAATAGGAGGTTTGCCAATGGATTTCTTAGGCCTCAAGTTGTGGGTGGAATGGCTCTTAATGATGTGTGTCCTAGATGTGGAAAGAATCACAAGGGACTATGTTTGAAGTGTTTTAATGCATGTTTTAAATATGGGGAGCTTGGTCATAAGATGGTGGATTGTCCAAAAAAACCGTGGGAAGTTCTAAGGTGCAAATGCGGTTTTATTGGATAGAGATAGTCCTCAAGATGGTACCCCAAGGCACAACTAGTTTTATGCTCTACATGGGAGGGAAGGAGTTGGTGAGGTCCCCGATATTGTTACCGATATGTTGAAAATCTTTGACTTTGATGTGTATGCTTTGTTTGATCCGGGTGCCACTCTTTCTTTTGTTATTCCTGTTTTTGCTAAAAAGTTTCATGTTGTTCCCGAGTTATTGCATGAGTCATATGAAGTATCTGCTCCTATTGGTGCCTCTATTGTTGCTAGGAAAGTTTATAGGAGTTGTCCTATTTGCATTTTGAATAAGTTGTTACCTTGTGATCTTGTTGAATTAGACATGGTAGATTTTTATGTCATAGTTGGGATGAATTGGTTACATACCTACTATGCTTTTAACCTTGTGATCTTGTTGAATTATACATGGTAGACTTTGATATCATTCTTGGGATAGATTAGTTGCATGCATACTATGCTTCCATTGATTGTAGAACTCATAGGGTCAAGTTTCAATTCCCAAATGAACCCATCCTTGAGTGGGAAAGTCAAGACGTAGTGGTCAAGGGTAGGTTCATTTTATGCATTAAAGCCCATAGGTTGATTTCAAAAGGGTGTTTGTATCATCTTGTGAGGGTTAAAGATATGGAGTCCAAAGCACCTTTCATTGAGTTAGTCCCCATTGGAAACGAGTTCCTAGATGTCTTCCCAAATGACCTTCCTGGTGTCCCTCCCAAAAGGGAGATAGATTTTAGCATAGATCTCCTTCCTAACACTCAAGTGTCATGACCCAAGCCTAGGTCCTAGGCGTGACCAACGAATGGGGAACCCGAAGGAACCCCAAACAAGCCTCATAGAATATCATCACATATCCTTGGTCGCAGAAGCAAGAAATAACAACATAAAAAACATAAACAAGGGAAATTGGGACTAAGGGAGCGAGAATTATATATAAATATCTTGGATATCATAAGTGAGTCAAAGCTCAAGCACAATACATATTTTTGTCCAGCAACACCTCTAACATAGAACTTAGCAGGGGCCAAGACAAGCAAACGGGCTCACCCTTATAGTTAAGTATACAAAAAAGGAAAGATAGTCTAAAATACATAGCAAAAGAACATAGATATCACCCCCAGATATGAAGACTGACCAAGTAGCTTGATTGGATATCACTAGCCACGGGGAGAAGGATAATGACCAAATGGAGCTCCGGTTCTTACATGGTGATATAATGTAGGCAAGAATATAAGTTAGTATGTTTGAATATACTAAGTATGCGGGATGCAATGCGACAAGAGATTAGCTTCAAAATCAATGTACATAACAAAAAACAATAGGCATGATATAGCAATATGACATCTATGATCAATGCATAATTAAAACATGCTTAAGTAACTCATACTCATATAGGGTATCATTTATGAAGGATAGACCAAGTGAACTACTTCCCAATTCCAAGGCATACCATTCCTTGAATGGCGATTGAGGCTTGAAACTCCCTTAACAAGGCATTTGAGGCTTGACATCCCCTCGCCAAGGTGGTTGAGACTTGGCACCCTCTCAACAAGGTGATTGAGGCTTGGTACCCCCTCAACAAGGCAACTGAATCTTGGCACCCTCTCATCAAGGTTATTGAGACTTGGAACCCTCTCAACAAGATGATTGAGGCTTGGTACCCCCTCAATAAGGCAATCAACTTGTAACATCATAGATACTTTTCATGAATTCAACACATGTACAACATACTTTCATCATTATAAAGTCATCATATACCTACATTTCCTCTCATCATGATACCTCATATGCATATCATTGTTTCATTATCATTCTGTCATAATATACTTATCATAATACTATTCAACTCATAAGACCTGCATTAAACCATCAATTCCTCAAGAAATCCTAGCCGAACATTTTATCAAACACTTGGGAGGTGTATGATGGGGGTAAAAGACCATGAGTTTAGAGATTAAATCATGCAATAAAATCCATAGTAAAACCAACAATCAACACCTTACAACACCCTTAAGGCATTCACATCAAAACCCTCATCAAATCCAACATTAGATCCAAGATTTAGAGCTCAAAACATGCTAAAACAACCATACTTTCATGAACTAAAATCAATGTGCTGTAAATTTCTCAATATACAAGACCCACATGTAAAATAAACTTTAAATCATGTAATATTTGTAAAAAGTAGGCTTAGGCATCATGGGTGAAAGGACCCAATGGTTCAAGACCACATACCTTAGCTTCGGAGAAGTTCTTGATAAAAATTGAAAATGGAGGCTTCAAGCTTGAAGGAAATCCTTAGATCCGAAAGAGATTTGCACACTTGATTTTAGAGTGAAATATTAGTATAAGGATTTTAGAGAGTATCTAATCAATACAATGAAGAACTTAAGGGTTTTGGGACCTTGAATGAGCATAAAAATGTCAATCTAGAACTTAAAAAAGGTGGGAAAGGACCAAAATAACCCTTCCTAAAAAGCTATCTAATGACTGTTACGGGCCCCGTTATGACTTGTAGGTAGCACTACGACTTATAGGACCCCTCATATAATCCCTAGGGTTAATTTCAAAGTGTCTAGAAATTTCTACGAGCTTGACCTATGAGTCATACCCTGACCTACGACTCTTAACAGTGGGCTCGTAGTGCTACTCTACATTGGCAGTCTTCAGTAAAATGGTCATAATATTTGACTCCAAATTTTAAACGAGGTGAAACAAAGTGGTTTGAAAGCTAACTCAAAGGACTTTCATTTGACATGTTGCAAGTTACCCTGTTCCAAGTATGCTAAAAGTTATGCTAGTTTAAAGTTGACCCTTACATGAACCATCACCCAAAACTCAACTCTTAGGGAAATCTTGAACTCGTTTAGGTACTAGGAGTCTCTCATGAACCTAATATAACCCTAACCTAACCAAATATGGCTTGAAACATAGATACAAGAGCATGGAGTTATGGGGTGTCACATCAACCTATCTTCATTCCCCCTTACCGTATGGCCCCGGCGAAGTTGAAGGAATTAAAGCAATAGTTGAAAAATTTATTAGAAAAGAGATTTATTAGATCTAGTCAATCACCTTGGGGTGCACCAGTATTATTTTTAAAGAATAAAGATGGGTCACTTAGAATGTGCATTGATACCAGCAACTCAATAGGGTCACTATAAAGAATAGATATCCTCTTCCAAGGATTGATGACTTGTTTGACTAATTACAAGGGGTTAGCTTTTTCTCTAAGGTTGATCTTTGGTGCAAGTACCATCAAGGGATGGTGAAGGAGTGTGATATTCCTAAGATGGCCATCTGGACTAGATATGGACATTATGACTTTGTTGTAATGTCGTTTGGGTTGACTAATGCACCAGCCATATTCATGGACCTAATGTATAGGGTCTTCAAACCCTACCTTGATTCCTTTGTTGTGGTTTTTATTTATGATATATTGATCTATTCATAGAGTAGGGAGAAGCATATGGACCATTTGACGGTTGTGTTGCAAAGATTGAGGGAGGAGAAATTGTATGCTAAATATGACAAGTATGAATATTTGTTGAAGAAGGTTGCATTCTTGGGTCATGTGGTGCTGAGGGATAGTATTAAAGTGGATCCTAAGAAGGCTTATATGATTAGAAATTGGCCTACATCATTGAACCCATTGGATATTAGGAGTTTCTTAGGCCTTGTAGGTTACTATAGAATGTTTGTGAATGGGTTCTCCTCCATTTCTTCTCCTATGACCAAATTGACTCAAATTAAGGTTAAGTTTGAGTGGACCTGATGAATGTGAGAGGAGCTTCCAAACATTGAAGGATAGGCTTGTGCCCACTCCTATATTATCTCTATGGGATGGGCTTGAGGGTTTTGTTGTGTATTGTGATGCATCCAAAGTTTTTTTTTCATTGTGCGCTAATGTAAAATGGTAAGATCATAATCTATGCTTCTAGGTAACTCAAAGTGCATGAAAGGAACTACCCTACACATAATCTTGAATTAACCATCGTGGTGTTTGCATTAAAGATTTGGCATCATTATTTGTATGGGGTGCATGTTGATGTATTCACCGGTCATAAGAGCCTTCAATATGCCTTCACACAAAAAGATCTCAACTTGAGATAAAGAAGGTGGCTAGAACTTCTCAAAGATTATGACATGAATGTGCATTATCATCTGGGTAAAGCAAATGTTGTGGCGGATTCTTTGAGTTAGGTGTCTATGGGTATCCTAGCTTATGTGGATTGTGGTGATAGGGAGATGGCTAGGGAGGTGCATAGATTGGCTATATTGGGGGTTAGCTTGGAAGATATGGGTAATGGTGTAGTTGTTGTTTATGGTTCTAAATCTTCCTTGGTTGATGAGGTGATAGCAAAACGGTCTAGACTCCTCCTTGCTTGAATTGAAGGTCTTGGTGAAAGAGGGCAAAGTAGAGGTTTTCTCACAAGGGGCAGATGGGGCCCTTAGATACCAAAGTAGGTTATGTGTGCCATATGTTGATGGTTTGAAGGAGAGAATTCTTGATGAGGCCCATGACTCTTCTTATTCTATCCATCCTGGCTCCACCAAAATATATAGAGACTTGAGGGATATATATTGGTTGGGAGGCATGAAGAGGTACATTGCTAAATTTATTTCCGATTGCCATAGTTGTCAACAAAGTCAAAGCCGAACATCAAAGGCTGGGTGGCCTAACCCAAGACATAGAGATTCCTACTTGGAATTGGGAGGTAATTAATATGGATG
>DF361622.1:7121-50118 GCA_000787875.1 Solanum virginianum
TGGTTCACAATTCACTTCACACTTTTGGAGGTCTTTTCAAGGGGGTCTTGGTACAAAAGTTCACCTTAGTACAACCTTTCACCCTCAAACGGATGGCCAAGAAAAAAGGACAATTCAAACCCTTGAAGATATATTTTAGGCATGTTTATTGGAGTTGAGGGGTAGTTAGGATAACTATCTTCCTTTGATTGAGTTTGCATACAGCAATAGCTATCACTCTAGCATTGGTACAGCTCCTTTTGAAGCTCTTTATGAGAGACGTTGTAGATCACCGGTTAGTTGGTTTAAAGATGGAAAGATGGCTTTATTAGGACCAAATCTGGTTATGGAGGCTCTTGAGAAGGTTATGATGATTAGGGAGAGATTGAAGATAGCCCAAAGTCATCAAAAATCCTATGCTGATGTGAGAAGATGGTCATGGATACTCTTGAAAAAGTAAGGATGATTAGGCAGAGGTTGAAAACAGCCCAAAGACGTCAAAAATCCTATGCCGATTTGAGAAGAAGAGACCTTGAATTCAAAGTAGGTAATTGGGTCTATTTGAATTTCTCCAATGAAAGGTGTGGTCTGTTTTGATAAAAAGGGGAAGTTGAGTCCAAGATATGTTGGTCCTTATGAGGTCTTGAAGAGGGTTGGCAAGGTAACTTGTGAATTGAAGTTGCCTAGTGAAATGAATTTGGTTCATCCAGTATTCCATGTCTATGTGATTTCAAGTTTTATATTTCAACCCCTATGTCATTCATATGCATTTATGTTTAGGTTGACAAATTTATGATGATTTTATACTTATGTTGAGATTTTGAAAATTATGTTTAAATATAATGTTGCATTCTTGTTAGGGCTAATTTGTTCTTGATTACTCTTATCTTGTACGTCTCTTTTACATTCGGGGATGAATGCTCCCAAGGGGGATTATATTGAAATGACCCTAAAATATCCCAGAAAATGTGTCTCAAAATGTTTGGAATTTTAAATTCCATATATCTCAAATTACGTGTGCGATATCAAAAAATTGACTTCATATTCTTGTTCAGGGGGTCAAAATTAGGGGGAGAAGGGTCTAACCCCTATTTAAGAGTGGCTAGGGAGGTGCATCAATTTTCTCCATATATCTCAAATTACGTGTGCGATATCAAAAAATTGACTTCATATTCTTGTTCAGGGGGTCAAAATTAGGGGGAGAAGGGTCTAACCCCTATTTAAGAGCAAACAGTTAGTGATTTTATTTTTTTTTGTAATTTTTCTTTTCCAAAATCGAACCGCAATAGCGCTGCGATGCCTAGCTATTGCGAACATGTGTTAATTTTGCCTCCGCAATAGGTCCGCATCGCGGACCTGTGTATTTTATTGCCAGTAATTTATCTCGGTCCAAGGCTTTTGGGTCTTGGGCCTAAGTGTTTCTAAACGTGTTTTTACCTATACTTAGCATTATTTCACCCTCATACATCCTAAATATTCCCCAATACTCACTCAAACACTTAGCCATATTTTTCGCTCCCAAATTCAAGCCTCAAAACCCTCATCTGGAATTAAGAATTTCCTTCGAGCTTCAAGACTCCATTTTCAATCTTCATCAAGAGCTTCCTCAAAACTAAGATATGTAGGTTTCAACCATTGGGTTCTTCTACCCATAGTGCCCTAATCTCTTTTTTACTCAATTTGCATGATTTTAAGTTGATTTTATAATTGGGTTTACTAGTATGAATATGTCCATGAACTATGTTAAAGCTATGTAAAGTTGTGACTATTTTGCTATGTTTTGAGCTATAAATCTTATAGCTAATGTAAGATTTGATGAGAGGTTTTGATGTATACTACTTGACGGTGTTTTAAGGTATTGATTGATGGTTTTACAATAGATTTTCTTGCATGATTTCATCTCTATATTTCATGATTTTATACTAGCATGACACACCCTCTAAGTTTTTGATAAAATGTCTGTATGTGGTTTCTTGAGGAATTGAAGGTCCAAAGCATGACATATTATATGAATGATGTTATGATAATGAAATGAACTTATGTATATGATAAATTCTATATAAAGTGTTGCATTAGACCATATCCAATCTGGGGGGACTAAGAACCTGGATTACCTAGATGGGAGTTTGTACTCATCAACCTAATGAAGGGTTTGTACTTTTCCACCTAGTGATGGGGCGGCATCATCACTAACCTAGATGGGGGTTTGTACTCATCAACTTAGTGAAGGGTTTGTACTTCTCCACCGAGGTAATGGGGCGGCATCATCACTAACCTAGATGGGGGTTTGTACTCATCAACTTAGTGAAGGGTTTGTACTTCTCCACCGAGGTAATGGGGCGGCATCATCACCAACCTAGTGAGGAGTTTGTACCTTACCACCTAAGTGATGGGGCGACATCATCACCAACCTACCAAGGGGTTTGTACCTTGGAAAGCTAGCTTGGTCTCTTCTACATATATGATATCCTAGTTTGTACCTTACCACCTAAGTGATGGGGCGACATCATCACCAACCTACCAAGGGGTTTGTACTTTGAAAATCTAGCTTGGCCTCTTCTAAACATATAATATCCTATATGAGCATGAGCCACTTAAGAATATTTTACTTATGCATTGGTCATACATGTCATATAGTTATATTGTGCCTATTGCCTATTGTTATACATTTGTACAATGATGCCTAATTCTTGTTGCATTGCATCCTACATACTTAGTATATTAAAACGTACTAACGCATACTCTTGCTACATGATATCACCATTTAGGAACTAGTGCCCAAGTTGATCATCCTCCTCCATGTGGCTAGTTCGATACTACTCATGTTAGTTGGTGACTTCTCCACTTCGGGGACCTTAGTCTATGTTGTTCTTTTTATGTATTAAGACATTCTTCTCTATTATCTATTTTGACTATGAGGTGAGCCCAGTTGCTTTGTCTTGGCTCTCGCTCTTATCTATGTATTAGAGGTGTTTGTTGGACATGCTATATATCTATATGCTAAGAACCTTGACTCTACTATTCTTGATATCTATGTTATGAAAGTGCTTTCCCTTAGCCCCGGTCGTCCCACTTTATTATCTCTTGATGCTTGTTTTATTGCTTTCATGACCAAGGATATGTAATGATGTTCTAAGAGGCTTGCTTGGGTTCCCTTTGCACCATGTCATGTCTAGGCCCTAGGCTTGGGTCGTGACATTAGCATCACATATGTGCATGACCTGAAACACTTTCTGGAGCTCCTCAATAAAGTTCTCAGGATCCTCCTTCATGCTAGGCCTTAGATTTTTAAAGAAAACACTATAGTACCTGGAACACTTTCTGGAGCTCCTCAATAAAGTTCTCAGGATCCTCCTTCATCCATGAATTCATAAAGGTTCATCCTCAGGAACTCATAAACTCTGGTAGTATCCGACCCATCATTCCTACCATCTCCCTGGCAACCTACCTGAGTAGTGACCACTTGAGCCAAGTCTGGATGGCCTGGCTGAGCTCCACATTGGAGATGTCTGCTTGCTGTGGCTACTCAACTAGCATAACTGGACCTCTAGGTCCCTCAGGAATTGGGTTGGGTTGGTTTGTATTTCTCCTAGCTGGGCGCCCTCTGCCCCTTACTGGTCTGTCGGCCCTGCGTGGAGGCATGATCTGAAAAATAAGGAGCGAATGCATGAGTTAGATGGAGACTGATAGAGGTTAACTCTGAAGCATGAGGGGGAAATTACAAATGATGGTTACTCTTCCTAATGCCCTGTAGCCTTCCTATTATACATGTGGCGTGCTTCACATCCATAATACAGACTCTACTAGACACAGTTCCATAGACTCCCTAGGACTCTTGAACCCTGTGCTCTGATACCAAATTTGTCATGCCTCGAGTTCACACCCTAGGCATGGCCAGCATCCAGAACCATTTCTAGTCCCAAACGAACCACTTGACCTGGATACTTACTAAGCAGAAGACTTAAATAATCAAAAAGGGCTTACATGTAGTCAGCTGAAAGTACTAAACTGTCATAGATAACTGAATTAGAGAATGTCTCATCGACAACTGAAATGAAAGAAAACTGAAATGCTTGATGCATAGTCTATGGAACCTCTATCTAGAATAATTTGAACGATTATCGGGACAGGCCCCAAAGTAGCCCAAACTGAAGAAAATGCTAAAAGGGAAAACATAAATAAACTCCAAGCCTCTAACTGAGAAGAGGACTCACTGATAGCTGAATAGGTGTCTGAATCCTCAATGGAGTGGCTATGAAGGGTTCTGTCACTTGCATTTGCATCATAAAATAATACAGGTCCTAAGGACGTTAGTACGTGGAATGTACAGTATGTAAAATGGCCAAAATGAAACTCCAAGTAATTTAATATTTCTCGCAGTACATAAAACATATCTCATAATGAAGTAACATAATAATAAGTACTCTGTATGCTGGAAATAACATGCTGAAAACTTGTATGTAAAACATATCTTACTTTAACATGGGAAGTTTCTCTAACCGACAACCACCACTACAAGCTTCGTGGTGATACAACATCTTGCCCACGCTGCCAGAGTTGTCTCATACTTTGCTAGGGTAAGGGACGAAAAACTAGGAGAGTGGATCCATCTCGAAACTGGGTCATCTCAGTGGAAAGTGAGAAATTGTACCTTGGTACAATCCTATCCTACGCTGGCTATGTAGTTTATGAGTTTAAGTTATTAGTATCACTCTCACTCATATCGAAGCTCAATACTACTCCCAAAATAACTTTTATAGTGCTCAATCTTAAAGAGTAAGAATTGTCAAACTGCTTCTTTAATCTTTTAGGACTTAGCCCAACCTTGACTTTCTTAACTTTTCTCAACTCGTCTCATTCTCTTTGATTGAATTTTTATCAACACAGAGTGTCTAAAAAATTTAACTTTATTCTCAGCTACCTTGTGAATATAGAAACTTAGTATTTCTTAAACTTGACATCACAACTATGAATATACAAGCTTTTAATAAAATATATAAGATTCTCAAGAATACTATAGTATCTGTAAATCTTGTTTCAATAACTTAACCTCATGCTAAAATCAGTAAAAGACATGATTCTATATCAAGAAGAATACATGAATAACCATTTTGATGAAATTAACAAGTACTGGAGGAAATCAGGATATCACATTGTAACCATGATCTTGAATTGAATTTGGGGATTTTAGATACTAAAATAATAATAGAATGACTTTTGGAGGGACTTACATACCTGAGAATTCAAATTCTTGGAAGAATTTGGAAACGATTCTTGAATGCCCTAGTTATTTTCTTGATTCTATGCTCTGGGTCACTTGGAACGCTTTTGAGAGTATCAACGTGAATTCGTATATTTTAGGGACTAAATTTGGGTTAAAAACATACTACTTTAGGCTTAAGAAGGGTGAAAAAAGTCAAAACTACCCTTCTTTAAACAAAAGAAAAAGTAATATGCGTAATACAACATATCCGCGTCGCGCCAGAGGCGCAGACATATGTATTTTTGCTTTTTTCGCGAAATCGGCTTCTCGTTGAAAATTGGGAAAATTTTCCAAGTGTGGCTCCACATCCCTAGTGTGTCGCATCTTGGGCGCAGACCCTCACTGCCCGAAAATTAATTAGCAAAAATTTTATTTTGACTCGGTTGCTCTAAAATCGAGTCGAGACCATTTTTCACTCAATTTTTTGCGCTGATAGCAAATTTGGTCTTGAATTTGCGAATGAAGCATGGGAAGACGCATTACGCGCATGGTTCCTTTTAAGGGATATTTTGATAATTTTGTCGGGTGTCACAGGCTCTATGAATTTCTAATAAAAAATATTCCAAAATGCAAAATCAGCTCTATTCACTACAAAAGAACAAAAAATGTAACATTGTAGACAGATAAATTTTATTGATCAATCCATATTAAATATGGATTAAATCTTAAATTCATGATGCACTGACCAAGTCAAACTATTGGTTAATGAGGTTGGATTAATATTTGAGTTAAAATTTTATGACTTAAATAAAATCCAAATTATATTTGGGTCAGTCCATTAAGTTGACAAGATGAGCCCAACTCATTTTCTTCAAGCCCAAGGTCTTCTAAAATTAATTGAAGACCAAAACACCCCTAAAACCCTAACTTACAACTATATAAAGGGGTCTTCATAAGATAAAGAAAAAGAGAAAAAGAAGAGCAACAAGAAGAAGAGAATGCATAGAAAAGTTCTGCTCTTTGGTGGTGATCCGCAAGTCTTCCGCATACAAAAGAGTTTTGTCTCCAACTTGTAAGCCGCAAGTTTCCATATTTCAGCGATTGTGATTAAAACTTGGCTCCACATTCGTAGTGAAATTTCAACAAGTATTTCTTCAATTCAAGAACAAAGCAAAGCTCTTGAGTTGATGATTGTGAGGAGATGAATCAGAGAATTACATTTTTTTTTAGATTTTTATAAAGATTGTAACCTTCGCACAAATTCTTGAAATATAAACATTATTGTTTGCTTCAACTTTTCTTTTCTTGATTTATTATTTTTCAGGAACGAAACTTAGTCGCTTACAAATTGGCACACCCAGTGGGACAATCTTTACCTCTCATCTCTTTTCTTAAAAAAATAAAAATTCAAGAACATTCAGACGACTTCCAAAAAGGTCAACTCGAAATTCGTATCTGCAAAAAAAAAACTATTGGATCCAAATTCTGATCCATTTAAAGTTACAAGAAAATTATCAATACAGCCGCAATGGACATCGACATTAAATTTGATGTTTTTGAGGATATTCATTCCGCAAGTGGCTTGAAAATTGCCATGAAACCGCAATGGAAATTGACTTTAAATCCAACTTTTTGAGGATATTTACTCCGCAAAAGGCTTGAAAATTGCCATGAAGACTGTGGCCCAAATTAGGAGTAAAACCAAAATGCTGGAACAACAAGCGCTTAAGCGCTATCTAAATCATCTCCTATTTATTATTTTTCTTCTCCAAAAGAAGAGTTATCCTCTCCATATGTTTTAGAAAAAGGGAAAGATATCGCTGAGGTAGTAGAAAGAGTATTGGATCGACTAAGATTTTCACAAGAACGACATCGTCAGTCTAATGATCCCTTCCTGCATGAAGATGATGATGTGTTAAGTGCTAGATCTTCTACGATCTTTCCTCGTGTTACTTCTCAATCCAAAGTATATCCTAGCGATGTTCCGTACTATTCTTCATCCTCTATAGTGGCTGTGCAAGCAATGGTAATTGGAACTTTCACCATAGAAGAACAACTTACGAATTTGACGAGAGCCGTTGAAGGCCTGTCAAAAGACATCAAAGGTCAAGACGCACAAATTACTGAGTTGACAAATATGATAGAGAATATAAAGAAGGGAAAATCTATTCGTTTATGTATGGAGCTTCATGAAATGCAAGAGGAAAGAAAGTCTTTCACAAAATAAGAAACAACGATCAATGTGTTTTTAAGTGTCTGCTGAAGACCTAATTCCCGTTGACCAATTGAAAGACTTCATTATGGATAAGTCAGAGCCTATATCTAAATCTCTACTCACATATATAAAGTTATATTTTTCAAAAAATTGATAACCTAAGGATACATGCTAGCTATCAACCTCCTAAGCTGCAACAGTTTGACGGTAAGGAAAATTCGAAACAATATGTAGCACACTTTATCGAAACTTGCAATAATGCTGGAACATATGATGACCATTTTGTTAAGAAGTTTGTTCGATCACTCACAGGAATTGCTTTCGACTAATACATAGAACTTGAACCTGGTTCTGTTGATAGTTAGGAGCAGATGGAGCAACAATTTCTTAAGCGTTTTTATAGCACAAGACGTATTGTAAGCATGATAGAGCTTACCAATGCCTGCCAAAGGAATAATAAGCAAGTCATTGACTTCATTAATCGCTGGAGGATCTTGAGCTTTAACTGCAAAGATTGCCTTAGCGAAACTTCTGGGATCGAAATATGCATCCAAGGTATGCATTGGATTTCGCTACATTAATCGCTGGAGGATCTTGAGCCTTAATTGCAAAGATCACCTTAGCGAAACTTTTGGGATCGAAATATGCATCTAAGGTATACATTGGGATCTTCACTACATAATGCAACGCATAAAACCTAAAATATTTAAAGAACTAGAAACTCGTGCTCATGATATGAAATTAAGTATTGCCACAGATAGAGATCAAGAGTTACTCTACTTTGAGTCTCACGAAGAAAATATACATGATAGTGAGGATAAGGGTAACCTTTCATCCAAAATTGAAATTGAAGAGTTTGTGTAGGTAGAAATGCTTCTCGATGCATGAGCATAAAATGCATGTCATGAAGCTCATCAAATTTGAGTCAAGTCTTTAGTTTCGAAGCTCTTCAAATTTGAGCTGATTCTTCAAGAGTGAAGCTCATTAAATTCAAGCTAAGCCATCAAGCTACGAAAACTCTATAAAATGAGTTAAATTTTTAAGTCATTACTCTTAGTCCACCATGAGTTTAAATTTGTACGATAAAAAATAAATTTATTAGGTTAAAAACCTCAAAATAAGTGGTCAACGCAAAAAAAACACTCATATATTTTGCATTGAAGTGTAAAGTAATATATTTTATTGCTTTAAAAAATTGTAAGAGTACTCATACATCAGGAATGATAAGAAGAAAAAAATTAATGTGTCATCCTATACAAAGAATCTAAGTAGAAAAAAAAAAGATTGAAAACCAAAAGATGACTTACCAACTCATTTTAAATGCCTCTATCAAGGTTGGATCATTTCTTCATCAAATATCATCACTTCAAATATTTTATGGATCGACGCAGTCATAAATGAGTCTCTATCTTTAGTATGGGGGAAAATTTTGAAGTCTGATTTGTGAAGTTGATGTATCAAGTAGTTGCTATCCAAAATTAGGACAGACTACACCAAAAACTCTTTCCTTCCAAAGCTGAAATCCAAAAGGAAGCGACACAAAGTGTAGTTTATCTTCAAAGCCGCAACTACAGAGAAAGAGACACAAAGTGTAGTTTATCATCAAAGCCACAACTACAGAGAAAGAAACACACAATGTTGTTCATCACCAAAGCCGACTATACAAAGAAAGAGGCATACAATGTGGTTCATCGCTAAAGCTGCAACTACATAGGAAGAAGCACACAATATTGTTCATCACCAAAGTTGGAACTACAGAGAAAGGGGGATACAATGTGGTTCATCGCTAAAGACACAATTCCAAAAAAAAAAGGATGCACCAAGTGTGTTTGTTACCACCAAAGCCACAATTGCTTGAAAAATGCATTAAGTGTGGCTTGTTGACTAAACAACGACTCAAATCAAGATGCACCAAGTGATTTCTCATCAATTTTGGATTACCCTAATATTTTTTTATTTGATATTGAGAGTGTTTGCAGTCTATTGTTAACCTATAGAAAAAATAAATAAAAGGAGTGATGCATCTTACGGTGTCAATAGCACGAAACTTCAAATCAACATAGTGAAAAGTGTGGCATATGCTCTAGCATATGATGACTACGGTCCTACTGGCTTAAAGATTTTGTATTTTTCTCCCTCCATGTGGATGATAGCAGAAGTCTCAATCAATACGAAAATCAATATGCAGCTCTTCGCCGAAACACAAACAAGTGAATTCCTGAATGTCGTCCAAAGTCACACCAAAGTGAATTTTGTGTAGCTAACTTTTCAAAAAATTAATTTTGGTCCTTTGATAAGGAATTTGGCTTTAATCTTTGGATATGTTGTAAATATTGCAAATTGACAATTAGCCTCTATGGGAGTATGGATATTTATAGATATCAAAAGTCCATAAATTATTTTCCTACAAATTATGGAAAACCCATAATTAAAATCATCATAGTAAAAATTTCATAGGAACCAAGTTATGGAAAATTCCACGAGATTCAAGTTATGAAAAATTCCATAGGAACCAGGTTATAGAAAAGTCCATAGGATTCAAGCTATGGAAAATTACATAGGAATCAAGTTATGAAAAATTTCCATGGAGTCAAATTATGGAAAATCTCCATTGAATCAAATATGGAAAGTTTTGAAGGACAAGCCTTGATGTAAGGGGCATTTGTAGACAGAGAAATTTTATTTATCAATCCATATTAAATGTGGATTAAATCTTAAATTCTTGATACATTGACCAAGTCAAATTATTGGTTAATGAGGTTTGATTAATATTTAAGTTAAAATTTTATGACTTAAATAGAATCCAAATTATATTTGGATCAGTCCATTAAGTTGACAACATGAGCCCAACTCATGTTCTTCAAGCCCAAGGTCTTCTAAAATTAGTTGAAGACCAAAATACCCCTAAAACCCTAATTTACAACTATATAAAGAATACATAGAAAAGTTCTGCTCTTCAGTGGTGATTCGCAAGTCTTCCGCATACAAAGGGGTTTTGTCTCCAAGTTGTAAGTCGCAAGTTCCCATATTTCTGTGATTGTGATTAAAGTCTGGCTCCGCATTAGTAGTGAAATTTCAACAAGTATTTCTTTGATTCAAGAACAAAGCAAATCTCTTGAGTTGATGATCGTGAGGAGAAGAATCAACGGATTACATCTTTTTTTTTTTTAGATTTTTATAAAGAGTATAACCATCACACAAATTCTTGAAATACAAATATTGTTGTTTGCTTCTACTTTTCTTTTTTTGTTTTATTATTTTTCAAGAACGAAACTTAGTCGCTTACAAACACATCAATCATTTGAAAAAAATATTTATGAGGATTATCTGAGCTATAATTTAAAATATCAAGTTAGTGGATAGTGTTGTCCATGTCTTGAGTACCAACTCCAGTAACAAACTTGAAAAAAAAAGGAAGTCAGAAGTCTTGTTGACTAACAATTCAAATACAACTAATGCCCAAAACTACTGAAGGTGAAGCCATACGCTTAGTAATCATTCTTCTGCATTTCAAAAATCATATCATAGGGAGACGTGGCAGTACCTCCCAAAAAACATGTAAATTAAGAGAAGTGTATATATTTTATAAGAAGATAGCAGAATCTTATGAAGCAAAGCGACCATGAAGAAGTATCGTAAAAGAAGCATAGAAGAGATAGCCTAGAAAACATTCGTCTACATTTTACAAACTATATCATTGGGAGACATGGTGGTACCTTGAAAAAAGATGTATCAATTAATCAGCCAAGTAAGTTGTAATAAAGATAAGTGTACACATTTTGTAAGAAGATTGCAGAATCTTATGAAGCAATGCGACAAACAAAGAATTGCCAGAAAAGGCACAGAAGAGAGAGCCCCAAGCATTGTACTTTTCCTAGATTTGATTTTTCATCAAATACTTGCTCAAATAATCAGTGTCAAAGTGTCGATTATGTGCTTACGCTTGTATTTAAAGCTTCAACATATGTTAATCCAAAGAATTTAAACTCCGCAAAGTCAAACAAAACCAAGGAAGGTGCCAACTATAGGTGGGAAATCAAATGATACTCTAGTTTTTGTGTACAAGTATAGGGGTTTAGTAATCAACTAAAAGGATTTGATAAAATTTTCATGAAGTAAGCTGCTCCAATACAAATTATAATGTTATTAGCTAATTTCAAACAAAAAAAGTTGCATCAAATTTATTTACATGAAAATTTATGGAGACAGTAGAACAAAATGAGCAACGAAGTATGAAAATTAGGCAGTTTAAGACGATAATTTTGGGCTCCCATAATGAATTTGGAAATAGTTGCAGTTGCTGAGCACTTCACAACTCAGTAGAAAACTTTTATCTATAATGATGTGTCAGTGCAGTATTTTCTTTGACTGTTTGTTTAGTCCAAATCTGTGTAATCAGCAACTCCTAGTGAAATTATAATACCTGAAGGACTGAATATCTGGACTTGAGCTTAAATCTCAAATAGCCATGGCATTGTCACATATAGGCATGTTATGTAATGTTCATACAGGTTTGAACTTGGTCATGGTCACTTTTGAAGCTCTTAATGAACACTATATAATTTGGTTAAACTCCATCCATCAGAAAGCCATTATCTTCTAAAGCTAAGAAATATACATGTGAAAATAAACCATCAAAGCTAAGGGATATACATGTTAAAATTCTTTGATGTTTATTTTCACATGCTAAGAAATATACATGTGAAAATAAACCATCAAAGCTAAGGGATATACATGTTAAAATTCTTTGATGTTTATTTTCACATGCTAAGAAATATACATGTGAAAATAAACCATCAAAGCTAAGGGATATACATGTTAAAATTCTTTGATGTTTATTTTCACATGCTAAGAAATATACATGTGAAAATAAACCATCAAAGCTAAGGGATATACATGTTAAAATTCTTTGATGTTTTTCTTTCATGCCAGCGCTCACAATAGTAAGTAAAGGGCAAGCTAATCCTAATTAGTTTATAACTAAATCTCACCAACCAAGTTGATGCGCTTGCCCCAAATTTGTGAGTAGCTATGAGAGAATCGGGGTGAGGGCTTAATTAAGTTGATCAGACTCCAAAAAGTACTATTCACTTTCTATTGGTAGACAATAGTTTTAAGGGAAAGACGGATTGGATTACTCGGACATATCATAACCATCATGTGCCATTAGTTTACTACTATCACAAGAGAGATAAAATCTTATCACTTCAATTCGCGTCAAAATGTGGATTGATTTATCATTTGAGACACTCATATGTCGTCATAAATTGAAACTTCTAAGAAATGCTTTAGCCTTCCCCTGCATCTTCTTTTTCTTTCAGTTAGCAAATATGTTGAGGAAGGAACAAGTTTGTTGGTTATTGAGAATGAAGAAAAGACTATTCGAAAGACACAACTTACCTCTGCTCTAGTAACCAATGAACTTACCTTTCCCGTTGATCCAATTGGCAATTCCCAGAGATGATAAAATTTACTTAGGAATGAAGAGGCTGGATATGCAACTAGCAAATAACAAAGAGGATCGCTCTTGCACAATATAAGTTGAAGGCATGTTCTCATGGCCTCTGCCAAAAAAGGACAATAAAAGATCATTTTGACTTAAGATATAGTTGTGACAAGTAAACATTGAGAATGTCATCCAATATGAGCTATACATTCAATTTTCGTTTCACAGCTACTAATCTATACGTACGTTATCTCAGTGGCCTTGTGTGTTCTTCCTAAAGAGAAGTGCAAATAAGTAGTTGGCAGACTTGGACATATATATATATATTTCACAATAAACCTACAAGTTTATGTACATTATCTGTTTCATTGACAGAGAATGTCAAGCTTTTTGCCCAACCTTCTCTATTCTACATTCTACTTTAAACATGACAAAACCATCCTTAGGTAGCTCCATTAATGACTAATATTTGTATCACATATTAATGCGTGATCGGCTATATGATATATGTGAAATGCTTACCAAGTTATGATGTGTAGTTCCCACCTTATTATTGTGCTTCAATTGAGTCACCACAACTATAAGATGCCTTTGTACCCTGCACCACGACATTCTTATCATTAAGCTCAACAAAATAACAAACTATGGTCCCAAGTATTAAAGACTTTCAAAATATGGTAGATAGAACCATAAGTAAGCACCAAATAAGATGCGTCAGGCATATCATCAAATAACATAGGTGCATATTCAACTTCAAATTTTTTTTTCTTGTGAAAATCCAAGAAATATTAACACTTATGTACTTATGATAAATCTGTTGGAAAATAATATGCGCATCGGAAGCATATCAGGATCGTACTGCTTACATGAATAATAGATAACACATACGTTTACGCTAGAACACATAAACTTTATGAAATTTAATACGATAAATACCTCTTAAAGCATGACTATATACCTTCAAGCAAATCCACGGTTAGACTGCAGTTTTGCGGTCTTCTACGGTGATCCTAAGTTCATATCTAAACTCTCTCAATACTTGAGTGGACAAGCATTGAATAGAAAACCTAATTCTTTTTCATCCAAATCCCTTTTTTTCTAGATAAGAAAACCCAGTAGGGACCATGATATTTATTGCTGAGATTCCCTATTATGAAAATTATTCAAATAATTAATTTGAAATTATTCCTACTATAATAAATTACAAATCATTCCACTAAAGATGTAATTGCACTCTTCTATTTATATTTCGAAATTCCCCATTAAACACTTATGTAATTCTCCATGTTAAGATTATAGATACTAATCAATAAATTAAATTACTGACAAATTTAATTTAAAGATTAATTTTCTTTAGAGCACTGCTTAGCTTTTATTATAGATACTAATCAATAAATTAAATTACTGACAAATTTAATTTAAAGATTAATTTCCTTTAGAGCGCTGCTTAACTTATTTCATGTCAGATTCATAAATCCACTTGCAAGGTTTGACACAATGAAAACTTATAAGCTTCTCAAAAGACATATCATCAATCTATATATCGAGACATGGATTCCATCAACTAACTTATTATTTCACCAATATATATTATTATCATCCAATCTACCAGGCATATTGACTCATCATCAGAATCTCACCTTTTAATAAATCAAAACGATAAATAATATATACAGATCATAAAAGTTATATCAGGATTGTGAATATAAGTACATTTAACAGTTTAGAGAATATGTTTTTATTAGTCAGTCTAAAACAACTATCTCTACTCGGTCCCGTTCAATACATAATATATGTATTAGCACAAGAAGTTGGAACTACACTGTTCCCATAATCAAGATAAATTATATATAATCGTGTGCTACAATCAAACCGATGGTTTGTCCAATTTCCACATTAGATTGTGAACGAAAAGCTTTATACTTATAAGAATCGATAATTTAATCTTCTGTGTATAAGCTAAAACTCTATATATTAAATCGTCTACTATATAAGTAAATGGACACAGAAATGATTATATGATCTATTAAAACTTTTATTAAGATTGGATGAATAACTGTTCTATAATAAATATTATATTTAAACTCATGGTTAATAGTATATATTCCATGGTTAATAGTATATATCCCAACAAAATCGTCTTCTTTCTGCCACTGTCTTAGTTTCTTATCGATTGTCCTGTTATGCAAATGGCTAAAAAGCATACATTGATGCATCTATTCTGTGAATTTCTACTATGAAGACTATAATGTTGAAATTCAACAATGAATCGAGTTAATATTGTAATCCACAAGGAAATAACTAAGAGAAAAATTCTTCTCTTCAAACAGGAATTCAATACAAAAAATAAATTCCGCATTGAGGCTAATCCCATAAGCACCAAGTTATTGATCCATGGGAATTTCTCTTATAGCTGCTGCAGTAATTTGCTACAATTGTTGCCAAGAAGAAGGTAAAAAGAGACAAGCAAAGGAGAAATTTGGGAAAACCCAAAATGAGGCACTAGAATGTGAACAGAAAATCTGATCATAAATACACACAGAAGATAAAGAGAAGCAAGGATACATGTGGTTTGGTAAGAAAGAAAGAGCAGAACATGTGTTAAACAGTGGGTCCAAATATAAAGTATCCCCCCGTTTCATTTTATGTGCCACTCTTTGACTTGACATGATGTTTAAAAAAAGTAAGACTTTTGAAACTTATGGTCTAAAATCATATGAGATATTTGTGTAGTTGAGAATCATTTCATTAAGGGTAAAATGGAAATTTTAAAGTTAAACTATTTCCAATTAAGGTAAAGTGACATTCTTTTTGGGACAGATCAAAAAGGAAAAAGTTTCACATAAAATGGGACAGAGAAAGTATCACTTTTAATACTTTTAGTACAATGATTAATTGCAGTGTTGGTACACTGATTGTTGGCTTATAATATAAAAAAATAATTAAATTAATATAATATATAGAAATAGTAACGATAATGGTAAATGACCACAAAAATTTGACCACAAAAGTTAAAAGGACTAATAATCTTTCCTTCTAAAAATAAAATTAAATCTTTGCTATCCCAAAACTCCTTTTTTTTTTGGTAATAGAGATATTCTTTGCAGAAAGATTAGTCAGGAGCAACCTTGTTTGGTAAGTCAAATGAGTATGAGTTTGTTATATATTGGGTCACACCCATATCTTGGATTAAATTAGAATCCAAGGTTACAATTCTAGCAAAAGTAGTTCCGACAGTGTCTGCCCTAAGTTGGTTTTGGACACACACTGGTGGAACTTCCAAAAAACCAAAAACAATGTTCCTCCCTTGTGTTGCTCCTGTTTTGGCTAGTATATCTGCCACCCTATTTTGTTCGCTGAAGATGTGCACTATCCTTGGAGCTCTCAATAGTTGTAGTAATGATCTGCATTTCAAAATAAAATTATCATATAACATGTTACCTTTTTCGAGCATGTGAATTGTTTCCAATGAGTCTGTTTCAATTTGCAAAGGTGCCATCTTCTTTTTTACTGCTCATTGGAGGCCCATGAGGAGGGATTGGAGTTTCGCTAACAAAGGGATTGTCTATGGGACCCTGTGGATGAGACCTCCCAGCTAGTTGCCTGCACTATCTCTGAAGACTCCTTCAACTCCACCTACTCCAGGTTGCTTCTAACTGCTCCATTTACATTAAGTTTGTTGAGGCCTAGTGCAGGAGGTATCTATTTGATGTGGATGATGGTTATTTGACTTTCTTTATCCTCTCTTTGGGTTACCATGAGGAAATATTCCAAGGCTCTGCTATAGCAATTGTGTCTGTTGATGTCACTGCTCTTGTGCTTAAATTGATTGGTGCATCTGGTGCACCAGATTTTCCAGAGGCAAAATGGGATGAGGAAGTCCATTTCAAAAGGGGATTGAACTGATTCTGCCCAATGTTGTCCCAAAGAGCTTTCCAGTTACTCATGTCTACATTTCCCATATTCACATTCAAGGGGGGGAGGGGGTTGGCCTGGCCCATGAGTTGTTCCCAGAACCTCTCAACATTCCTGCATCTAAGGAAAATATGGGTGAAGTCTTCACCTGGACAACCACAGTAATGGCAATTAGGGGTGATGTTAAGGCCCTTGTGGTGGAGGAATGAGTTGGTAGGAATCCTGTTATGGATAAGCTTCCATAAGAAAGTTTTGATCTTATTAGGTATGGAGAGCTTTTATATCCACTTGAAGCCTCCATGCCCAGGGTTGGTATTGTCATTCAAATAGGTAGTGGTTTGGGTAGCACTTTGGATGACAGAGTAGGCTGAACCTGTGATACCCCATAACTCTACCCTCACATTAGCTATGTTTCAAGCCTCATTCTTATGTGTGGGAAGTGTATTAGGGCCTAAAGAGACCTCTAGTACTTAGTCGAGTTCAAAACTTTCGTATAAATTGAGTTTCTAGTGTTGGATTATGCAAGGGCCAACTTTAAACAATCATAACTCTTAGCTCACAAATAATTTGGTGTCTCATGACCTACCAAATGAAAGTCCTCTGAATTAGCTTTCCAAAGCAACTAGTTTCACCTCATTTTGAGTTGGAAGTCAAACGTTATGGTCATTTTACTGAAGACTGCCAAAGCAGAGTGGTATTATAAAACCAATTTATGAGCCGTAAATTGAAGTAGGGCCTATCTGCTAACTCATGGGAAAAAGTCTTGAAACTTTAATTTTTGGACCCAAATTCTACAGACCAATCTATAGGTTGTAGAACCTTCTACGAGCCGTAGACTGGGCTAGTGAAAGTGATCCAGAGACCCCAAAAATCGTCCAAAAGTTTATGAAAGGGTCCTTACAGGCTATGGAACGTTCTATGAGCCATAAATGGGCCCGTACACGACTTTTGATAGTTTTTAAGAAAGGTTAATGTAGTTTTTTCCACCCTTTCCAAGCCTAAAACTGACGTTTTTACACCTAAATAAAGCCCTAAATATGTCAGTTCAATATATTTATGCTAAACCACTCTCTCAAATGTATAAACAAGGTTTCAAGAGAGAAAAGGTGTAGAGTTTGAAGACAAACTTGAGACTTCTTCCAATCTCTTTCAAGGTTCAAAATTTCCAAGTATGTAAGGCTAACCAAAACATGCATTCTGTTCTTCCGTATGCCCCATAACCCAGATTGATGGTGATGTGAGTAAATTGAGTCTCCCATGAATGTTTCTTGAAGGTTTTTCTTAAATTCTAATGTATTTCTACATAATCTTGCATGAATTACTATTTTTATGAATTAAATGCTTTTGCCATACTACATGAACCGTAGCATGATTTTGCCATATTTTACTTACATAAGCATGCATGAGTATAATTTGAGCCTAAAATGTCTATGAAATTCCTAAATGTCTTAAATTCTCCATTTGTTCTCCTAAATTCCATGAGTTCGTAATGATACATGATTGAGTCCTTATGAGTCAAGAGTTAAACCTTAAAATAATGTAACCAAAGGGTTGATACTTGATATGATGAGTTGAGTTGATAAATGTCCAATGAGACTAGATGAATGAGTTAACGATAGGGTTGATGTCTTATGAGTCTATTGAGTCTTTGGAGGATTATTGAGGACCGAATTGAGTAAGAGTAAGTCTAACTCAAACTCAATAACTACGTAACCTGTGTAGGAGAAGATTGAATTATATAATTGGATATTTCCTATGTCCCAAAATGAGGACTTGATGTTACTGATTTTGGATCCATTGATGAGATGTCCTATAACTTGGCAAGGTATAGGATGGATGTGGCAATGACATCGCTTCATTGTATCATCACTGGCTCATAGGTGATGGTTGTCGGTTAGAAAAACTCCAAATAGGCCTTGTTAGTACTCTGAGTGGACCGTATATGATAGATAAGTAATCATTGTCTAAATTACATTTTTACTTTAGACTCTTGACATAATAACTGAGTTTCCTATTTCTTGATTTGAGCTATTTGAGTTGATGTTATTCTTCCTTTACATATTTCCTTCTGTCATTTTACATACTCGTACATTCTATGTAATGACGTCTAATTGGGCCTGCATCTTTTCATGATGCAGAGATAGGTACTAGTGGTCATCAACAGGTGCCCCGTTGAGGACTGATTTTATTTTAGTTGATTGGTGAGCCCTCCCCTACTCTCGGAGGACATTATGTTTCCATTCTAGCTTGAGTTAGACTTATATGATTCTATTTAGAGGTAGCCATGGGTCTGTCATTAGCACCATTATTCAGATATTTTAGAGGCTTCATAGACTAGACTGTTGATGTGATGGTATGTTATCTTTGACTAGTCTCTTTCAGTTGATAGATAGCTTGTTTGGCCTTTGGCCCTTTTATTATTGATTGTCATGGCTTTTTATTGAGTATTTTTATTCATTGATGTCTTCCGCTACTAGAATGTGATTGAATGAATTTGATGAGGCTGAGTGGTTCACTTGGGGACTAGCAATAGTCTCTGAGTGTCGGTCACGCCAAGGGTACCCTTCTGAGGCATGACAAACTTGGTATCAAAGCATAGAGTTCAAGAGTCCTAGGGAGTCTATGAAGCCATGTCTAATAGAGTCTTCTTTATGGGTGTGTTATGCACCACACTTTATAAGTAGGAGGCTATAGGACATTAGGAATTGTTACACTTCCTTGTATTTTGAGTTCGTGTGATAGAGTTAAAAAAACACTACAAAGCTCTTTTCTAACTCGTGTGTTATGTGCTTGCAAATCATGCCTTCAAAGTGTACCATGATCTAGAGAAATGCTTCAGCCAACAATGCTGAGAATTCCACTTCAGAGGAGCCTCCCAGATGGAGACAAGGGGTGGAGGTTGACATGCTAGCGCCATTGGGACTCCTCAGCTACCCACTACCTCACCGCCTTACCACAAAGGTTGATTTCAAATGAGCTATCACTATACTCACCCAACTGGTAACTGCTCAGATTAGGAATCAAAGTTCACAGGCTCTTAGCTCTAACTCCCTAGAGTCAACTGTTGTGACCAGACTTAGAGATTTTCTAAGGATGAACCCACCAGTCTTCACGGGGTCTAAGGTTGAGGAAGACCCCCAAAATTTTATTGATGAGATGTGAAAGATGTTGAATGCAATGTATGTGACAGAAATTGATGGAGTTGAACTTGCTTCCTAACAACTCATGGATGTGGCAAATGTTTGGTACAATCAATGGGAAGAAACCCGAGGAGTTTGATAACTTGAAACAGAGAGGGATAACTGTCAAAGAATAAAGCCTCAAATTCATACAACTATCTAAGTATGCTCCAGAGATGGTCCCCGATGTGAGGTCTAAGAAGAGAAAGTTCATATTCGGCTTGGGAAAGCATGTGAAAAAAGAGTACAAAGCGACATTGTTGATTTTAGATATGAAAATTTCTAGGCTTATAGTCTATGCAGAACCATTCAAAGTGACGTTGCTAATTCCAAACATGGACATCTCTAGGCTTATGGTCTATAGGCAATAACTTGAGGATGACTAAAAGAGGGATAAGGAGGAGCACTTGAGTAAGAAGGCTAAGTCAGCCAGGCATGAACCTAGCCTGCATAAGCAAGGTAAGGGGGACAGGTCCTATTTTCAGAAGAGGTCTTCAAATTATGCACTATCTTTAGCAAGTGCACCAGCTCCAAGCAACAGGTATGATCAAAATTCTTAGGGCTATTAGAATTCTAGAGCTCATGGTTCTTAATCCCAACCTAGTGTGACCCAAGGTTCGAGGGGGAAACCACCATGTGGCAAGTATGGTAAGCTCTATTTAGGTGAGTGTTGTTCGGGCACCAATGCTTGCTACAAGTGTGGACAGACTGGTCACTTCCAGAATGACTATCGATTGAAGAGGTGGAGTGATGGATGTAATAAAGGTTAGTTTTCAGCAGCACCACAGAGAGGTGCCCCAACTAATACGGGTGGAGGTACAAACCATCTATATGCAATGGGAAATCGATAGGATCAGAAAGTTGCACCAGATATTGTTACGGGTATATTTCGAGTCTTTTTCTATGATGTGTATGTCTTGCTTGACCGAGGTGCCACATTATCATTTGTAACTCCATATGTGGCTAGAAAGTTTGAGATTCTTCCTAGATGTCTTCTTGAGCTATTCAGTGTTTCTACTCTTACCGATGAGTCCATTCTGGCTAAAAGGATATATAAAGATTTCATGGTGTCTATCTATCATAGAGATACTTATGGCAGACTTAGTTCAGTTAGAGATGATTGACTTTGATGTGATTCTTGGTATGGATTGGGTTCACGCCTATTATGCCTCTGTCAATTGTAGAACTCTGATGGTTAAATTCCAATTTTTGAATGAGCCTATTATAGAGTGGAAGGGTAGTTCTGCAGCGCCTAAGGGTAAGTTTATTTCCTACCTTAAGGCTAGAAAATTATTTTCTAAAGGATGTACCATCACCTTGTACGGCTTAAGGCTGATGATGTAGAGTCTCTACCTGTGGAGTCAGTTTTAGTTGTCAATGCATTTCTTGATGATTTACCTAGATTCCCTCCTGATAGGGAGAATGACTCTAGGTTCGATGTTCTCTTTGATACCCAACCTATCTCTATTCCTCCATATAAAATAGCCCCTATTGAGTTGAAAGAACTAAAAGAGCAGTTGAAAGACCTCTTGGATAAGGGATTTATTAGGCCGAGTGTCTCACCATAGGGTGCTCCGGTCCTATTCGTGCGAAAGAAAGATGGTTTTCTCGGCTCTGGTCCTATTCGTGTGAAAGAAAGATAGTTTCTTCAGGATGTGTATAGATTACTGCCAGTTGAATAAGGTGACCATTAAGAACAAATATCCCCTTCTGAGGATTGACAGTTTGTTTGACCAACTTTAGGGTGCCACTATTTTCTCTAAGATAAACCTCAAATCAGGCTATCATTAGTTAAAAAGTGAGAGAATGTGACATCTCAAAGATGGCTTTTCGAACTCGATATGGTCACTTTGAATTTCTGGTAATGTCCTTCAGATTGACCAATGATCATCCTGTTTTCATGGACTTGATGAACAGAATATTCATACTGTGCTTTGATATATTCATGATTATGTTCATTGATGATATTTTGGTGTACTCCAGAGATGAGAAAGAGCATGTTGGCCATCTCCGAATTGTTCTTCAGACCTTTAGAGATAAGGAGTTGTATGCCAAAATTTTAAAATATGAGTTCTGGCTTAAATCAGTGTCATTTTTGGGCCATATTGTCTCGGGTGATGGCAGTCGAGTGGATATGCAAAAGATTGAGGTAATTAAGAATTTGCCTAGACCTACCTCTCCAACTGACATAAGGATGGATTTGGCTAGTTACTACCGTAGATTTATTGAGGGATTCTTCTTTTTATCCTCGCCATTGACTAAGATGACTAAAACAAGCTAAGTTTCAGTGGTCCAACGAGTGTGAGAAAAGTTTTTAGGATTTGAAAACTAGATTAACGACAACACCAGTATTGACTCTACCTGAAGGGACATATGATTTTGTGATCTATTGTGATGCTTCTACAGTGGGATTAGGATGTGTTTTGGTGTAGAGAGGTAATGCCATAACCTATGCTTCTAGAAAACTCAATAACCATGAGAGGAACTATCCAACTTATGACTTAAAATTGGTTGTAGTGGTGTTTTCACTCAAGATTTGGTGCCACTACTTGTATAGAGCATATGTTGATGTATTCACAGACCATAAAAGCCTACAATACATCTTCACCCAGAAAGAGCTTAACTTGAGGTAGAGGAGATGGCTTGAATTGCTCAAAGACTATGACATAAGCATCTTCTACCATCCAGGTAAAGCTAATGTGTTTATTGATGCTCTTAGTAGGTTATCCATGGCGAGCACCGCCCATGTGGAGGTAGAGAAAAAGGAGTTGGCCAAAGAAGTTCACAGACTGGCACGATTGGGAGTTCAACTAGATGAATCTAGTAAAGGTGGAATACTTGTGCATAATGGGTCTACATCATCTCTAGTAGTAGAGGTGAAGGAAAAACAAGATCAAGATCCTGTTTTATTACAGTTGAAGGCAAATGTGTATAAGTAGAAGGTGGTGGCTTTCACCAAAAGGGGAGATGGAGTATTGATGTATCAAAGTAGATTATGTGTTCCAGATGTTGATGGTGTTCGAGAGAAGATCACGACAGAGGCCCATAATTGCAGATATTCTATCCATCCATGGTCTACGAAGATGTACCATGACTTGAGAGAAGTCTACTGGTAGAGTGGGATGAAGAAAGACATTGTTGAGTTCGTTTCCAAGTGCTCGAATTCCCACTAAGTTAAAGTTGAGCACCAAAGGCCATGTGGAGTAGCTCAGAATTTTGAGATTCCAGTGTGGAAATGGGGGATGATTAATATGGACTCCATCACAGGCTTACCGAGGTCCTGCAGATAGCATGATTCAATTTGGGTGATAGTTGATCGAATGACAAAATCTGGACATTTCTTAGAGGTAAAGATGACAGACACTACAGAGGATTATGACCGGTTATACATATAGGAGATTGTCATATTGCATGGAGTTCCTTTATCCATCATATCAGATAGAGGGGCTCAGTGCACTACCCAATTCTGAAAGTCCTTTCAGAAAGGCTTGGGTTCAAAGGTAAACCTTAGTACATCTTTCCACCTTCAGACTGATAGTCAGGCCAAGCTAATAATCCAGACTTTGGAGGATATATTGAGGGCTTGCATCATTGAATTCAAAGGTGATTGGGATTACCACTTGCCTCTGATTAAGTTTTTCTACAATAATAGGTTTCATTCGAGCATCCAAATGGCTCCTTATGAGTCCCTCTATGGAAGGAGATGTAGATCACCAATTGGATGGTTCGAGGTAGGTGAAGCAGGATTGATTGGACCAGATCTGGTTCACCAAGCTATGGAGAAGGTAAAGATCATCCAAGAGAGATTAAGAACCACCCAAAGCCACCAGAAGTCCTATACTGATTTTAGGAGAAGGGACCTAGAGTTCGAAGTGAACGATTGGGTATACTTGAAAGTGTCACCCATGAAGGGTGTAATGAGATTTAGGAAGAAGGGGAAGTTGAGTCCTTGATACATTGGCCCCTACCAAATTGTGAAAAGAGTAAGAAACATAGCTTATGAGTTAGAGCTACCACCAAAGCTGGCAGTCATCTATCCGGTCTTTCGTATTTCTATGCTTAAGAAGTGTTTAGGAGATCCATCATTGGTTGTGCCTATTGAAAGCATTAGAGTGAAGGATGGTTTGAGTTATGAAGAGATCGCAGTCCAAATCCTTGATTGCAAGGTTCGTAAGTTGAGAACCAAAGTGGTTGCATATGTAAAGGTGTTGTGGAGAAGTCAATCCATTGAAGAGGCTACATGGGAAGATGAAGAGGATATGAAGGCTAGATACACTCACTTATTGTGCCTTCTAACAATGAATCTGATGCTAATAATTCATTTCTACTCTTTAAGTTACTTTTTCATTTTTGAGTTGAGTTCTTATCTCTGAGTTAATGTTCTTCTTGAGTCTATAAGTATTTGAGTATGCATATCTTTAATTGTATTCATGCCTAACGATGATGTTAGAAGTAGTTTTTTTAATTTTGAATCTAAGTTGAGGTTGATTTTTGGAGTATGAGTATTTGAGTTCCTTCTTGATAGGTGTCCTAGTTGTGCATCATTCGAGGACGAATTATCCTAAGGGCGAGATATTATAATACTAGATAACTCTAACCTCACATATACCTATATTTCAAGCCTCATTCTTATATGTGGGAAGTGTATTAGGTATCTAAGAGACCTATTGTATTTAGTCGAGTTCAAAACTTCCCTATAAATTGAGTTTCTATTGTTGGATAATGCAAGAGTCAACTTTAAACAATCATAACTATTAGCTCACAAAGACTTAGGTAGCACATGACCTACCGAATGAATGCCTTTTGAATTAGCTTTGCAATGTAACTAGTTTTACCTCATTTGGAATTTGGAGTAAAAAATTATGATCGTTTACTAAAGACTGCCAGAGTAGAGTGGTATTACAAAACCTATTTACGGGCCGTAAATTGAAGTACGGCTCGTCTGCTAACTCATGGGAAAAAGTCCTGAAACTTTAATTTTTCATCCCAGATTCTATGGACCAATTTATGAGTCATTGAACCTTCTACATGTTGTAGATTAGGCTCGTGAAAGTGATCTATAGACCCCAAAAATTGTCCAAAAATTTAGGGAAGGGTCCCTGCACGCCGTGGAACATTCTACGAGCCGAAGATGGGCCCTGTAGATAGCTTTTAACAGCTTTTAAAAAAAGGTCAATTAAGTCTTTTCTCACCCTTTCCAAGCCTAAAACTTACATTTTTACACCTAAATAAAGCCCTAAACATGTCAGTTCAATATTTTTATGCTCAATCACTCTCTCAAATGTAGAAATAAGGTTTCAAGAGAGAAAATGGATAGGGTTTAAAGACAAACTTGAGAATTTTTCCAAACTCTTTCAAGGTTCAAAACTTCCAGGTATATAATGCTAACCAAAATATGGATTCTATTCTTCCATGTGCCCCATAACCTGGATTGATGGTGATGTGAGTAAATTGAGTCTCCCATGAATATTTCTTGAAGGTTTTTTCAAATTCTAATTATTTCTACATAATCTTGCATGAATTACTACTTTTATGAATTAAATGATTTTGCTATACTACATGAACCCTAGCATGATTTCTTATTATTTTCACATATTTTACTTAAATGAGCATACATGAGCATAATTTGAGCCTAAAGAGTCTATGGAATCCCTAAATTCCTTAAATTCTCCATTTATTCTCCTAAATGCCATGAGTTAAAATGATGCATGATTGAGACCTTATGAGTCAAGAGTTGAACCTTAAAATGATGTAACCAAAGGGTTGATAGTAGATACGATGAGTTGAGTTGATAAATGTCCAATGACCCTAGATGAATGTGTTAGCCATAGGTTGATGTCTTATGAGAATATTGAGTCTTGAGCACCAAATTGAGTAAGAGTACATCCAAATCAAACTCAATAACTATGTAGCCAGCGTAGGAAAGGATTGAACCGTAAAATCAGATATTTCCTATTATCCCAAAATGAGGACTTGATGTTATTGACTTTAGATCCATTGATGGGATGTCCTATACCTTGGCAAGGTATAGGATGGATGTTGCAATGACATCACTTTGTTATATTATCACTGTCTCATAGGTGATGGTTGTTGACCAGAGAAACTCCCAAATAGGCCTTAATAGTACTCTGAGTGAATGGGACGTAAATGATAGATGAGTAGCCATTGTCTAAATTACATTCTTACTTTAGACTCTTGACATGATGACTAAGTTTCCAATTTCTTGAGTTGAGCTATTTGAGTTAATATTATTCTTCCTTTACATGTTCCATTCTACCATTTTACATACACGTACATTCCACATATTGACATCTAATTGGGCCTACATCTTTTTATGATGCAGAGACATGTATTAGTGGTCATCAACAGGCACTCTGTTGAGGATAGATTTGCTTTCAGTTAATTGGTGACTCATTCACTACTCTTGGAGGATGTTATTTTTCCATTCTATCTTAAGTTAGACTTATCTTATTCTGTTTAGAGGTAGCCATGGGTCTGTCATTGGTACCATTATTAAGATATTTTAAAGGCTTCATAGATTAGACTATTGATGTGATGAGATGTTATCTTTGACTAGTCTCTTTCACACTAGTCTTATTCAGTTGATGGATAGCTTGTTTGGCTTTTGGCCCTTTTATTATCAATTGACCTTGCTTTTTATTGAGTATTTTTATTCATTGATGTCTTTTGCTACTAGAATGTAATTGAACTAATGTGATGACGTCGATTGGTTTGCTTGGAGACTAGCGATAGTCTTTGAGTGGCGGCCACACCAACGGTACCCTCCCAGGGTGTGACAAAAGCAATGGTGAATTCCCCATTTTTGGTATAGGTCCAGATGACTTCATCCTCCTTTTGATATTTAGTTGGTGTTGGATAGTAGGGAATGATGGCTTTGATGTCCTTAGACATCTGGATGGATAGTAAGGACAAAGACCTTTGTCCATTATGAACAAGCCCAGTGACAGACAGTTCCTCTTCCCCATCTTGAAGGGGTCACATAATCTTATTCCTAATTGGTCCCAAATGGAGAATCCATTAATCCTTGAAAAAATATATTTTTCGACTAGAGTGGACAGACCACCCCAGGGTTCCTGAGCAATCTCTCTTTCCATTTGACATGTTAGTCCTAGTCCTCGATACCCTTCTAGTATAGGCTCTAGAGGGGTGCATTGGAGTGTATTTTTTGGAAAGTACTTTGGCCCAAAGGCTAGTTGAGTTTTTGGTATCTCTCCATGCATGACTTGCCAATTGAGCTTTGTTTCTTAGCTCACTTTGTTGGAGGCCCAATCCTCCTTCCTCTTTAGTTTTTGTGACTATTTCCCAGTTGACCAGGTGGATCTTTCTTCTTTCAACAGAAGAGCCCAAGATAAAATCTATTTGGATTTTGACAATGGTTTTGGTGATTTTAGAGAGCAGTTTTATATATTGCATCACATGGTTTGGGATGCTGCCAAGAGTTGTTTTAGCAAAAACCACACGACCATACATATTGAGAAGATTTGCTTTCCACCCTGCTAGTACATGGTTTGGGATGCTGCCAAGAGTTGCTTTAGCCAAAACCATAAGACGAGACATATTGAGAAGATTTGTTTTCCACCATGCTAGTCTCTTCTTTATGTTGTCCATTATGAATTGGAAATCATGATTGGTAGGCCTGTCATGGGACATTGGGAAGCCCAAGTACTTTCCAAAGCTTTCAGTGAAGGCCATGTGGAGTAGGTTTCTACAAATGATCTTGTTATCACGAGAGAAATTTGCAGAGAATAAGTCTTTTGATTTGGTTAAATTGACCTTTTGTCTAGAGTGGAGTCTAAACAAGTCCAGGAGCCTGCTAATAGTGATGCAATTCTTCTGTTTGGCTCTGGCAAAAAGGGTGAAGTGCTCAGCAAAGAAAAGGTGAGAGATCTTGGGGCCTCTCTGGGAGATTTTAATAGGGTCCCACATCCTGCAAATTACTTGTACCTCAATAGCCATAGAGAGTCTCTCCATATAGAGGATGAAAATGTAGGGTGATATTGGGTCACCTTGTCTGATTCCTCTGGTGGGATGGAAAGGTGTGGTAGGATTGCCAAAGGATAGACATATGACTACCACTAATACAGGACATGATAAGTTTACTGAGCTTGGGAGGGAAATGGAAGAAGTCCAGGGTCTCTTTGATGAAGGACCATTCTAGCTTATCAAAGGCTTTTTCCAGATCCACTCTTAGGATCATGTTGGCTTGCTTGCTTTTCATGTTATTAAAATGGCTAATGTATTCCTGGACAATGATGGCATTGTTAGAGGCTCTCCTTTTAGGAAGGGAGCTGCTTTGGGTATAGCTAATAATGTCTGGGAGGAAGGGTTTGAGCCTATTGGCTATGATTTTTGTAATGAGCTTATAGGTGGTGTTACAGAGCCCTATAGTTCTATAATTCTTAAGCAAGGTGGTATTTTGGAACTTATAGATTAAACAGAGGAGGGTTTTGTTGTGTTCTTGGGGCATAGAGAAATTAGTAAAGGCTTTCATGCAAAATAGCATGATTTAATCCTTCACTATAGTCCAATACTTTTGGAAGAAAAGAGGGTGGATACCATCTAGCCCATGGGCTTTGGTAGGTTTGAAAGACTTCAAAGATGTCAAATTTTCAGAGTCCCTGAAAGGGGAGTCCAAGGATTCTCTAATGTGGGCAATAGAGGTAAGGGGTTGGGGGATAGGGTGGTGATTCTTGTGGACTTTATGTGATAGTGGTATAAAGGGAGGAGAAGTAAGTAAGGATATGATCTTGGATGGTCTTTGGATCTTCATAAGTGTGACCTACTTCATCTTTGAGGAAGTTGATCCTATTCCTTTTCCTTCTATTAAGAGTGGAGGCATGGAAGAATCTAGTATTGGCATCACCTTCATTGAGCCATTGGATTATAGATTTAGTTTTGTAGAGATCTTCCTCAAATTTGAGAAGGGTGTCTAGTTCCTCAAGAAGCTCTGTCTGTAGATGTTGGAGGAACCTAAAGTAAGGGCATTGAGGGCTTTTCTGTATTCCTTCCACCCTGATATTGGTTTTTCAAATTTTGTAATGGATATTACCAAAGGTATTCTTGTTCCAAATTGTAGCATATTTTTGTAATTGAGTGATAGCTTAAAGGAGTTTTGGGGTGATTTGGATGGCATTTTCCATGACATCAGGGAAAGTATGATGGCCACACCACATAAGTTCCATCCTGAAGGATCTGTCGTCTCTGTTGTTGTTACCTTTCCTTAGGTTGACAAGCAACGGGTAATGGTTAGACTTAGTTCTAGAGAGATAGGAGATGGTGGCTTAAGGGTAAGCTTTTATCCAAAGTTTATTGGTTAGGCACCAATCCAGCCTTTCCAGAATCTATTGCCTTTTATCCATATACCTCTTATTAGACCAGGTGTATTTACTACCTTTGTATCCCAGGTCTATCATATTACACTTATTTATGCAGTTCAAAAAACGTTAAATCTATAGAAATTAATTAGCCTCCCACCAACCTTTTCAGAGGCATGGAGGATTTCATTAAAGTCACTCCCCATAAGCCATTCCCCATTGTAGGAATCTGCTAAGTTAATTAGGCCATCCTAGAGTTGCATTCTAAAGCCTAATTCCAGACTGGCATATATGGTTGAGAAAAAAAAAGCATTTTCATTAGGATATACCTTGACCAAGAAGTGCACTCCTTGAGGTGTGATGGAGATATTGTTCAACTTCAATTCCTGCTCCTTCCACATTATGACAATCCCACGTAAGGCTCCATCAGCTACTAATTGTATTTGGGAGTGAAACTTGAGGTCTTTTGTGAGTTTTCTATGTTCCATCATTTAGTCTCCAACAAGACTAGCATGGATGGTTGGGGGTTGGTTTGTGGGGCCTTGCCCTTCTCCTTCAGCTAGGTTGAGGATAGATCCTTGATTGAATTTAGTGCTACTATAGGAGGTATCTCCCCATTCCCGTTTTTCAGATACAGCGTGCACATTATGAATATGTTGAGGTAGTGGATTAGGAGAATTGTGGAGAAGGGTTTCCCGAATTCCCTAGGATACAATTTCTTCAGCATTACAATTTCCCAATCTTGTTCCCCTAGTAGCCTTAACATTTTTTCCAATTCTTGGTTGCTTTTTCTTAGTAACTCTAAGAGTGAAGGCTCGTCCTTTCCTGCTTCTTCCTCCTCCATCCTTGGTAGTGCGTTCCCTGATGCTATCTCTTGGCTTATCTGATTTTAGGGTTTTCATGAGACAAAGGAGGGGCTTTGGTTGCTAGGCAGATATGGTGAGGGGGTAAAGAATGGGAGGGTACAGAATGTTTGATTTATGAGGTTGTTTAGTTCTTCCATTGTGGCTGTGTTGATGTTGCCCTGAGCTTGGGTCTATAGGAGTGTTTGTGCCCAAGTTTATGTGGCGAAGTATCCTATTGCATGGTTCGTGCCCTCCATTATTACCTGGGGCAAGTAAGAAGGGTCTTAGATGATAAGAACTACTGTCTTGTTGGCTATTGTGGCCTAAAGCGTTAGACATCAATCTTGAAGAGTGAGCTCCAACCAAGACATCAAGGTGTCGCTTGGAGGTAGTGGCGAAGTTACTAGGACCAATGGCTCATTTTGGGTGTATTGAGGTATTTGGTTTGAGTTTTGTCGTTCCATTAGAGCGGTGAAGTGTTATGATGGCCCAAACTGACTTGGGGGTATGGAATTAGTATTGATTCTGTTTTTGGAAGGCATGGTGGTGTGAGTTGATGCAATGGACCTTGTCACTTCAGCAGGTCCAAGCAAGGTGGTATTTTGGAACTTATAGATTAAACAGAGGAGGGTTTTGTTGTGTTCTTGGGGCATAGAGAAATTAGTAAAGGCTTTCAAGGAGGTTTTCCTGCTGGCAATTTTGCTTTTCGATATTATTTCAAAATGAAGGCGGAGGATTTAGCCAAGTAGGACCCAGCTGGTCTAGTGGCATTAATTCCACTCTGTTCAAGGGATGGTGGGATTGCCGTGAGTTGGGACAAAGGGCCACAAGTAATGAGCAGGCCATCTGTTTCTATGTGGTTACATGGAAGTTCCTCAAGAAAGCATGGTTCCTTGGGGTGACTTAAAGTGGTTGTGGGATTTCTGTTGGGGTGGGTTTCCGTTGGTCCACGTGTCCCTCTGTTCTGCTTGAAAAGTTCCTTACCCTTGTTCATTTGGGGTGTCTTCTTTCTTTTGGGGAAGATGGCTACTTGCCAACCATCATTTGGCCTCTCATTCTCTTGTGTTGGAGTTTCCTCCTCCTCCACACTGTCTCTTTTGTTGTGGGGTATCTACAGTGATTGTATATGTGTCCTAGCCTACCACAATTTGTATAAAGAATGTCATCTCCTTCGTATATAATCTTTTGATTATAGGTTCCAATAGTGACCTGGGTTAAGAGGGGGGATTCCAGGGGCACTTGTACGCAGATTCGTGTGTATCGACCTCTCAGGGTGGCGGAGTACAAGTATCCACTTTTATTAGTAGTTCAAGCTTCCTTCCAACTCTCTCTAGGATTTGCCTATCGTAAAACTCCATAGGGAGGTGGGGTAGCCTTGCCTAGATGGTTGTATGGGTGATGGTGGAGTTTTTCGGCATGAAATTGAGCTCCCATTTCCTTATGGAGAGGAAGTTGCCTTCAACGAACCAGGGCCTCCGTGTAGGACCTTTTGTAGGTTTACCGATCTGCTGAACTTGGCTGTGTAAAAGTCCTTGTCTAGATCTATAAGAGTCAAAGGCTTTGTGTGCTTCTAAGCATCCGCCAGCCTTGTTTTCAAATAGGTGTGTGAGATTCTCTTCCCAAAGAATTTTATAATGACGGATAAACTCCATGGTTGATGGATTCTTTGATTGTCCTCCAAAGAGAGGATGATTGACCTGTGGATGGATTCCATTGTTTGTTCTTTCATATCCTTGTCTGGCAGTGCAGGGTAATCATGGTTGAGTTCTAAGTGCTTGTTTATAAGCATGTCCTTGAAGGATTGGGGTTTTGGGTCCGATGGTTTAGGAGGGTGATGTAGGTCTAGGGGTTTCCCCGCAAGCAAAGTGTCAGAAGATATTTTTTATATTGGAATTTGTTTAGCAAGTTGTTAGAAATCTGTGGAATTTCTATCCCAAAACTCTAAAAGTAAATGAAACACAACTTTAAATGCTAAGGAATTAAAATTATCATTAATTGGGTGAAGCAATTATTTAATTAACTTTATAATATGGGACCATTAGTTTTTCAATCCATCCTTTTTTTCTTTATTCTTTTTCTTTTATTTTTTTATTTTTTATTGTATTTTAAAATTAATTCTATTAAATATATAAATTTTGTTTCTTAAAATATTTTTTGATATAGTTCAAGAGAGGTAATCTAATTTTAAATTTATGACATAAATATTTTAATGTTATTATTATGTAAAGATTAAACCTATTCTAAGATTATTACACAAAAAACTTTTTTTAAAGCCTAAATAGATTTGATGCACGTGAATGATAGACATATATAGATTTGATGTACATGAATGATAGACAGATATAGATTTGATGCACGTTTTTGCACGTGAATGTCAAACCATATAGTAAGTGCATTATTAGTTAAAATGTCACAACTCTTCGAAAAAGTCATAATCCTTCGAAAAAATCACAACTCTTTTGAAAAGTCACAATACTTTCAAAAAGTAACAATCCTTTAGAATATTCTATTGTTGAACAGTTGAAGAAAACTTCCGCCTAAATTTCTCTAATGTCATTACTGAGATGTTCGCTTGGATGGACCTGCAACATAAGTTGGTTCCTTACAAACATTCAAAATTTCAATCAAAGCATCATGAAAGCCAAACACCGTGGCTAAATAAAGTGGTGTTTCCCCAGCCTTATTGGCTGGAAAGTCAAGTTTAGAATCTACTAATAATTTCACCAACATCCTGACAATTTCAAGGTGTTCACCTTTCAAGGCCTTGTGCAAGGTTGTATCTCTTGTTTCATCTGTCATCCTCACGAGTACTATTTGTCCTCTTCCTACACTAAGTAGTTCACTCACCACTTCACTTTGTCCTGCATTAGCTGCAATGTGAAACTAGGTTCATTTTTCTTATTCTTATAGCATAATAATCCCGGGGTAATCTTAAGGACCTTCGTTATGAAACCTCATTGACTAAAAAGAGCTGCCACATGGAGGATTGTGTTTTCATTTGGAGTGACTTGGTAACCATTTTCTTCCTCCCTTTTCAGATGTTCATTAAGTGAAAAATCGTCATATTTCATATTGCCTTTCGTTGCAGCATTGTACATTCTTGGATCCATTAATTGTGAACTAAACATTACATAGGAAACTTTTGATGTAGTAGTTAAAATATATATCTTATTAAGTAAAAACATGAAGAGAGGTTTAATATTATAGAGTAATGTCCTTAGGAACATGAAATTTTTTCTCCTAGCAGACTTAATTAATTAAGAAATATTGCTTATGACCTGACTTTAAATTTTTATTTAGATAGATATAGATAGACAAATATAATTTTGATGCACGTGTGTTGCACGTGAATGACAAACACATATAGATTTGATGAATGTGTGTTGTAGGTGATAAATATATATTTGATGCACATGTGTTGCACATGAATGTCATAGTAAGTGCATTATCATTTAAAATGTCACAACTCTTCAAAAAAATCACAATTCTTTAAAAAAATTACAATATTTCAAAAAATCATCGAAAAAGTAATCTCTTTTCATGTCATTGAAGTTGCTTGGACTTTTCTAAGCATGTGAGCTATTTCCTATTTCACATTTTTGGATTTTTCTGTGCATTTATTTGAGTTGGCTTTTAATGCTTGTGGGTTCTACTAACTTCTTTTAGCTGCTTGTATTTTATTTTAAAGTTTTTATCCGGACATCTTGTAATAATATATGCCTTAATAATTACTTTACTCCTTAAATAGAAAGGAGACTTGAACTCCCTAATGAACTAGAGTTAGGGATATTTTTGATTTTTTTTTATTTATGTGCTGCATAAGTTTAATTATACAGTCAAGTTTTTAAATGATATTTTACTTCAAAATTCTAAGAAAATAATTTTTTTTAGGAAGTACCAAATCTATCCTTAATCTTAACTAGAAACTATAATGGTAATTTAGAATTCAACTTAAATTATTGCTTTACATATTTGTACCTCCTGTATAGAGAATAAATTGGGTTCCCAGGAAACAGCCTCTCTACTTAGGTAGTGGTAAGGTCTGCGTACATCATACCCTCCCCAGACCCCACTTGTGGGATTTCACTGGGTATGTTGTTGTTGTATAGAGAATAAATTAAATTAATCTAATTAATAATCTTTTGAAGTGGATATATTTCAAAATTTTCCATGGTTTATCCTTAACTTTTGCTCTCCTTCTTTTCACATCATTGTCTGCTTTCTCAATTGTCCATGGATATATAAAAATAACCTTTTGTACCATTCTTCTTAGAGATTTTAGAATATGTTATTCTCTCTCAGTTACTATTTTTCCTTCTCTTTCTCTGGGGTGTTGGCCTAGATAAAGATAAAGATGAAAAAAATATGAAAGTTACGGCCTTTGTTGGGGGTCAAAAAGATTGATTATAGTAGCTTATCAATTCCCAAAAATTTGGACAAAAAAATATGTTAAGTGGAGAAGGCAACATCTAAATCATGAAATTCCAATGTTGCTATGGTAATTGTATATATTCACCCAGTAACGAAGATAAGAAGTATAAAAAATGAAATTGATTTTGCTCTTACCTCTTCCAATGGAATCTCAAGGTGATTTTTTTATACCACAACCACACACTATACGAAAATTGTTGTAGTAATTGAGTAGTAGTATTTACTGAATTATAAAATTTGATATAATATGGAGAATATTTTTTTTAAGAAATTTATGTGTAAAAATTTTAAAGTGTATGCTTTGGGTTAAAGGTGAAGTAGAGGAGGAGTCGAACATGCAGATGAAGTGTTTGATAAAAGTTTTGATCAAGCTTTGGCTTGATTTATTGGGACCAAAATCTCCGATGAGAATACCGACATATATATTAGTAGAGTTTCTTTTAGCAATTTGAAATTAACTATCCTTTTTGTGATTATCTTTGGTATAAACATATTCATTCTGGTATATCTGTAATTTTATTATAGTTTTTTTGTTTTAATTAATTTATTTTATTTTTAGTATTGTATATAATTAAAAATTGCATATAAAATACTACTAATTATGATAATTGACAATTTAGAATAATTTTAAAAATATGTTGTGTAAAAGAATAAAAAAATATCATAAATATAGTTGACAACTTAAAATATTTTAAAAATAAATAAAAAATTTCAATTGATTATTGAAATTAATCTATTGACGTTACGTAAATTTGAACAAAAAAGGTGACCTGCATTATTTAATTAGAAAATTATATAAAAATATTGTGAATCTAGATAATTAATAATAGTAATATATTTATATATGAAAATTAAATAAAAAAATTATAAATCACAAGAATTAACAACTTAAAATATTTAAAAGATTTATAAAAAGTTAAAGTAACGCTTCGATCAGTATCACATAAATAAGGATATATGAATAACATATATTGTTTAAAATGAAGTAAAAGTAATATAGATCGCAATAATAAAAAGTTAAAAATTAAAAGACAAAAAATTTGACTTATTTTAGCAGTGCAACATAAATTGAAACAAGAGGAGTAATATATATTATTTAAAAATTAAAAAAAAATATTATAATTCACAATAATTAATAATTCGAAATATTTGAAAGTCATATAAGTTTAATCAACTGTTCAAAGGATATTTTTGGTGTTTCCTATATGTATGTGCTGCTGCCTTTTGTATATCATGCATAAAGAATAGTATAAACTAATTCAACTCATTAAAAGAGCCTCAAATGTATTAACTATTTCATCTTGTTGTAAGGTTAGGATTATGGGTCTCAATATGCCTTTTGGGGCCCACTCAAACTTTTATAGTCCACCTATATTCATAATGGGGAAATTATAATTATAATTATATATATATATATATATATATATATATATATATATATATATATATAGAAAAATAAAAAGTTTTTAAAAAAATATATATATATATATATATATATATATATATATATATATATATATAGAAAAGTAAAAAGTTTTTAAAAAAAGTAGTTCATATTTTATTTATATAAAAAAAAAGGCTCAAAATCAGCAAAACTATACATGACTATATAGTATATAATTTATAAAGTTATAAAAAGTATACACTACTATACAATGTATATTACTTATATATGAGTTATGCACGAAATATACATTTTGATACACAAATACTAACTATACATGTCTATACTACGAGGGCTGAATACTCCAAACTGTAACAAATAGCCAAAGGTCAGTTGAATGACTACTTTTCGTAATTAAAAACAAGTGGGCTATTTTTTATGTAGATAATTTATCTCAGTGACTTGTGGGTGTAATTATCCCTTTATATATTACATAGTTGAAGAAGATGTTCATTTATAATATTTTAGTTTACTATTTTATTTATTTATTATAACAAATCAAGACAAATTTTATTATATTTATTTAATGCTGTTTTTTCATCATTAAATAACTTTATAAAATAATAATAGCTAGTTTAAATTTCCAAAATATAATTAATAAAATTAACTTAATAAAATTAACTCTTAATAAGTTTGATTAGTATTGTAAAAATTTGTAGTAATCCTTTTTTGATAGGGTAAAGTAAAATTCAATTGGTAGAAAAGATATAAAAAAATTATAATTAATTCTATTAAAATAATTTTTTACAAGTGTTATCACATTACACGAGACACTATAAGAATAATTATATTATTAACAGATATAAATTTAAAAAAGAATTTTTAAATAATGCTAACTAGATCTGTATGAGAATAACGCAATTTTTTTTTTTGCACAATAACTTTTAAATAAAAGTTCACAGCAACAAAATTTATGAAATAATTTTAAATTAAAAAAATCTATATTCCAATTCTAACTTGATCTATAGAGAATAACACAAATTCTTTTTTAAACTATAACTTTTAAATAAAAGATTAGAGCAACAGAATTTATGAAAAAATTTTAAATAAAAAAATCTATATTCTAAATTTTACATTAAAAAATCTATATTCTAAATAGGAAAAATTACTTGGGTGAGTTTTTTTAAAAAAATAATTACTGATTTTAGTGATACTTTTTATTTATTATCATTTATAGCAATAAATAATAATATTATGATAAATTGACATTTGTATTAAAAATGAATTATGCATGCAATATAAATATATTATTGTAATAACCCGGCTCCTTTTTAGTTTTCATTTTTTAATTCATTACATGCGCATAAAACTGCAATTACTCATAAAATTTCTAATATAGCTCAAATAAAAAAAGATTTAAGCATAATTTTTTTAGTCAATTTTAGTATTAATTAGGAGTTATTACTGTTCGAGATCAAATAACATAGATGCTATTTTAGACAATATGCTGCTTTAGACAATTTTAATAATAAAGGAAATATTTAAGGTGGAAGAGCTTTCTATTTTAGTGATGTACTAAAGTGTTTGACAAAATGTCTCTGTAAAATCTAAAATGTGAAGCTCGTGATTGTAGCTATTCCCGAACACGGCTACTGTACCACAATCACGCTGTTCTGGGAAACCTTTAGCCTTCTGCGAACGCGAAAAATTTGTCACGAGCAAAGGCTTGGTATTCCCTGAACTCTACGAATGCACTATAGTGACTACGAATGCAGAATGCAACATGTTACCAAACAAAAGTAGCAACATTTCACTGCTTGATCTAAACTATATTCTGTTGATTCTCCATCCTAAATCCATGACTTTTAACATAAATAAGATGCTCTTGTCATGTTGTCTTGATAGTAGGACTAACTGGGTGAAGACGGATCTGAACAACACACACTTCGTTGAGCTCAAATTCTGCTAAAGGCGAGGGAAGAAGACTAAAGCTCTAGGATTTAATGTGCTATGTTAAGGAGCTAATTGGAGTCAAACACCCCACGACAACCAAACTCTATGTTAATGCCTTGGAAATCACTTGTGGTGAGGAGATTTGAGTCAGATTGCCAAGTGATCATCTCAGGGAGTTCCTCCTCTATTCTTTTACTTCATGGGCTTGTATATATTGTGTTTAAGTTGAGCCATTTTAGTAGGTTTGATAGCTTCTTATTTTTCTTTTTTTATGGTGTATATAATCGACGGTTCCCTATGATGGATTAAGTGATAACTTTTTCAAGGACAAATCGTTGATTGGTGCGTGAGTGTGTGTGTGAAATCGAGTCTTTTGGTGAAGTTTGAGTAGATATTGACTCTACTTGGAACTATATTTGAGAATTGTGACTTGTTTGGTACTAACATATTTAGTTAAATGTTTTGGATGGTGAAAAATATATACCCCTCTGATTTTTGAAAGAAAATAATTTTGGGATGATTTTGAGGCAACACTTTAACTCTTTTTTGTGACTCTTACTTACTAGATGGATATATTTGTAAAATAGGTCCCTTGTATCTTACTTGAGAGTTAAATTGATCTCTTCTCGTTTAATTTGCATGTCATGTGTGTTGTGAGTTTTTGTTTTGTTCTTTGTGTGTACTTGTGTCACCTAGAACTTGCCTTGTTAGTCTTGAAATGTTGGTCTTGATCGATTTTGGTTGGGAAAATAATCTTAGGCATTTTTTGGTTATAATTGAGTCTACTTAGTCTAAATAACCACCAAATGCATTGATTTTATCCCTAGGGTACCTTTTGAGCCTAATCCCTTCTATTGACAACCTTAATTACAAGCCTTGAGCCTTTTTGAAAAGATATCCCTCTTTTGAACTCTTATCCCTCCTTGAGTTTTGCATGCTTGTGACAAATGAGGTTTTAAGCCTAAGTTGGGGTGATGTAGGAGAAAAAGGAAGGGTGACTACCACTTTTAGGCTTGTGAAAAGAAAAAGGAAAAGAAAATGAAGAAAAAGTTCTTGAGTGAAAAGAAACCTCCCAAGTGTTGAAACATTGTTGCAAGTGGGGCACCTAAATGAAAAAGAAGGGTTAAATGTGCATTGGTGTGTGATGCTAAAAAGATAAAGTGGAAAAGTTGAAAAAGAATGAATGTTGTGTGTAAGACTTAAAGAGGGTTAGTCACTATTGTCAAAATTGTATCCAACTCTACCCTTTAGCCTACATTACAAGCTTAAAAACCTCTTTGAGATTTTCAACCAAATGAAATTGAGCCAATGTTGATTGAAAATAAAGGCAAGCCTATGATGTGGCATGTGTGTACGCAAAATACTCTTTTATTGAGTGTGAGTGTTTGAGTCCTTGTCCCTTGTTTATTGTAAATACTTGTGTGTTTTCAGTACTTTCTTTCTTTTTGTGAGGACATGCAATTTAACATGGATTGGTGATATGAATGATTTTTTAAGTTTGAGTCAAGTGGAACTTGTTAGTTAACTAGGAGTTTGAGTCACTCTTTGAGAATTTGTGTTGTCACTTGATTGTCCCTAGAAATTGTGCTTTGAATTGAAAAAGATGTTTTTGAAATGAGAAGGAGTTACTTGATAGGCATTCACATACTTGTACTAATTTTTGGTACCAACCATTGTCATAATCATGATTTGATTGTGTAAAAGTGAATTGAGATTGTGTGCTTAAATTGCTAGCCTACTGAGTTTGATTTTGTTTTGCTAGAGGACAAGCGAAGTCTTAAGTTGGGGGTGCTGATGAATGCATAACTTGCACTCATTTATTGCTCTTTTCTTATGATTTTGTGTTGTTAAACTTATAACTTGAAGCTAATTGTACTTTGAATGGTGTATTCTACAGGTACGTATGGCTTAGATTTGGCTTTGTTGAGAAGAATTGAAAATTGGGGCTGAATTGGAGCCAAAAGGACTTGAAATGCACCAAATGGACCTAGCAGCAGATAACTCCGCGAACGTAGCCTTCAGGCTCGCGATCGTGGAGCCGTAACATGTAGAGAGGCGGGAACACGCTAGTCCTAGGCATGAAGAGGAAGCTTGAGGAGACATAAACTCCAAGATCGCGAAATGATGAGCGTAATTATGAAATGTTGCAGTGACTAGCGTCGAGATAGTTGTGGAAATTCACCATTGTTAGTCCCAAAATCACATATCTTGCCCTTAATCCAATAGAAAAAATTGATTAATGAAATTGTGTGACTAATTGTGAATTTTGAGTGATACAAAATGAATTCTTTTCTTTCTATTTTGTCGTCAAAATTCCTTTTTTATTTTATTTTAGATTTATAAAAAAAAAAGTAATTGCTGCTTAAACAATGAAAATATTTTTTTTTTTAACTCACCCAAAATGGAATCCAACTCGACCTTGGATCCAAAATTTGAGTTAGTATTGACTTTGAATTAGGGCCCAATTTTGACATATGACACGAGACTCAACTTTGAGATTTGACCTCAAATTTGACTCGAGCCTAACCTCAATTTTTGATCTAGGCATCGACTTTAGAACCAAGATCTGACCCTGACATTTGATCCATGACTCGACCATTACACTTAATCTAGGATTCAACCAAACACTTAACCTGCAATCCAACCTTGACTCTTGACCAAAACTCTCACTCCAACATCTGACTCAAAATATCATCCTGATACTTGATTCAGGACTCGAACTTTAATTCTAATCTAGGACCAACCATCTAAACTAAAATTCAATCCCAACTAAACTCAGAACTCGAATAATGGGCAAGGTCGAGAGTGAAATCAAAAATTGAGAATTAGGAGTTGAGTTCAAAATTAGTATTGAAAATCGATATTCAAAACTTGTATTAGGGTGAAGAGTTGAGGTATGTAATTTAAAGAGTCAAGAATACCCCTTTTCAAATAAATATATAATTTATTTTCTTTTTTGAATACATTTTTTTCCTGATAGTATTTTTTATTTGCAAATGTTTATCTAGCTTCAATTTGGAACAAATTTAAAATAAAATATTTCTTATTCTGTTATAATTGTAATTTATCATTGTCTAAATAAAAATTAATGATATATTTACTATGATCTATTATAAATGACATATTATTCGTTATAGGAGTAAGAAAGTAATTTTTTAAAATCAAAATATTAACGACAAAGATATTTTTAAACCAAACTATTCGTGAAGGACATTTTATTCATTTGACATATTTTTAAGGATATCTTTTTACCTTTATTTATTTATTTATTTATTTATTTAAATGATAACACATATACTATATGAGTGATAGATAACTTGGAGAGATAATTTATTAACTTATATTAATTTATACATATTTCATTTTCATTATTAAATGTTGTATGCAGAAAAAATGGCATTTCAGAAAAAATTGATTTAAACTTAATTAAGAAAAAATGATTTTTCTTTCAAAGAGGAAAGTCGCCACTTGATTTTTTCAAAAAATTGAGAAAACTTAATTTTAAAAACTCTTAACAAATTAAACCTTTAATGTTTTTAAAGAAAATGTATAAGAGATTCTTATTACTATTTTAATAAGGTATTAGCATTTAAAATAATCGCTAACACGCGATTATTCGATAATTTAAAAATCTATTTGACTAACCTCAGAAAATATTACCTTAAATAATATAAAGGTATTTAAAAATTTATTTAAAATAAATTCTAACTTAAAATTTGTAAAGAAAGTGAAACTTTTAAATAGAACAAATAAATGAAGGAAACTTGAAATTATTTGAATAAAATACTTAACTTATTTGAATTGAGCAAAAATTGTAAAACCTAGCCTAGAAAATGATAAATAAACTATTTTTCGAAAGAAATTAATAATTTGAACACTTCTAAGTAATTTAAGTGAGCCAAATTTGTGAAAAATGACTGTGTTAATTTGAAAAAAATAACTTATTTTTGAAAAATCAATTTAATACTCAATTGAGTTAAGTAAAATCAATTTTCGAAAGGACAGAGTCATCACTTAAAAAAATCTTTAATTTTAAAACATAACAAAAAAATCTTAAATTTTCACAGAAACAGGTTATGATTCAATTTTCATTTTTGAGAAGAAATTAATCACTAATAAATGATCATTAACTTACGATTGATTGACGATTAATACATTTAACTAACTTTTTTGGAAAAATCAAATTTTAACTTAGAATTTTGAAAAAATCTAAGTAAAAAAGAATTTCTAAAAGAGTTTCAGAACCAGCCAAAATTTTGTCTAATTTTGACAACTCAAGAAAATTTAAGAGATTTGAGTTACTAGAATTTTAAAACTACTAGAATGGCTAAGTGTTAAAAGAGGAAAAAATTCATAAATCATTTGAAGGAAAATGCTTCAACTTAAACTTTAAAGGAATTTCACAAAGTCCAATTTTGCTAAAACAAAGACTTTAACACCAAGAATTGCAAAATCACTCAAAAATAAAAATTAACATAAATGGTGGACTTCGGGGAATTTAATTAGATTAAAACAAAACTATAGTTAGAGTTAAACAATCACAAATAACACAAGTAAATGTAATGATTATGTAACATAAAAATAAGTATAGATTGGGCTTGGCAGACCTAATCTTCTCCTATCCTAATTTCTAAAATTTGGGTTTGCCTGGCCCATTTAAGATCCTGCTTGCTGCTGCCGTGGGCTTTTAGCCCATTTCCAGTGTATACACCAAATGTAAATTTGGCGTATATCACTGTATATTTTTGTATATCATACTCAAAAGACCTGTGGCAACTTCCTTTTCCTGTAAATTGGGGTTGACTCAAGAAGAAGAGGACTTGAGCCTCCATGGCCTATCGAAAATGCGAAATGGGAGGGTCCATAATAGACCTGGACAAGGATTTCATGCAATAAATAAAAGAGACGAATTAGTATATCAATAAAAGGGATTAACATAATTTTAACTCAAAATGAAGGCAATTTAAATATCCTAATACGAATGAGCTACTGCTTGCTTATCCCTTTCTTCATTAAGATGGAGTTGGTGTCAAATAGCAGTGTGACTGATGGTTTTTGATTAGGGGATGAAGTTTGGTTCTCATTTCCGAACGGAGATGAAATTCCCTCCAA
>DF361621.1:0-63311 GCA_000787875.1 Solanum virginianum
GAGACAAGATTATATTTCAAGGTTTGGAAACTCTTTTCACATTTATCGGTCCACAAGAATTCGACTTCTTGTGGGTAAGCTTTGTCATAGGAGAAGCAATAGAAGAGAAACCATTTACAAATCTCCGGTAATAACTCTCCAAACCCAAGAAACTTCTAATGTCCGATGGAGTCAAAGGTCTAGGCTAATTTCTAATTACCTCCGTCTTCTTTGGATCCACCTTAATCCCATCACCCGACACCACATCCCCTAGAAAAGCAACCTCTTTCAACCAAAACACACATTTTTCATATTTTGTATACAACTTCTCCTCCCTCAGGATTTACAACACCACCCTCAAGTGATTCACATGATTCTCCTCACTATGGGAATAAATCAAGATATCATCAATAAAGACCACCACAAACATGTCAAGGTAGGGTTTAAACAACCTATTCATGAGATTCATAAATATATTTGGTGTATTAGTTAACACAAAGGACATAATCCCAAACTCAAAGTGCCTATACCTACTCCGAAAAGCCATCTTAGGAATATCACAATGCCTGACTTTCACTTGGTGATAATCGAACCGAAGATCAATCTTAGAGAAATGACTATCCCCTTGAAGTTGATAAAAATAGGTCATCAATCCTTAGTAGAGGTTACTTGTTCTGTGTGGTAACCCTATTAAGTTGTCGTTAATCAATGCACATTCTAAGAGAATCATCCTTCTTCTTCACAAATAACATCGGTGCACCCTAAGGTGACTTACTAGGCCCTATGGAACCCTTTTCCAACAAATCCCTCAATTGCTCCTTTAACATCTTTAATTCTATCGGGGCCATATGATAAGGAGGAATAGAAATGGTTTGAGTATCGGGAAGGAGGTCTATACCAAAGTCTATTTCCCTTTTGGGAGGAACACAGGGAAGCTCATTGGGAAAGACATAAAGAAAGTCATTAACCACCAGAACCGACTCAATAGGGATGACTTTGGATTTAACATCCCTAAATCTCACAAGATGATAGAGACAACACTTAGAAATCAATTTTTGGGTTTTAAGACAAGAAATGAATCTACCCTTGACCACCACATCACGACTCTGCTACTCAAGGTCGGGCTTATTAGGGAATTGGAATTTAACCCTATGAGTTCTACAATCAATAGAAGCTTAATATGTATGTAACCAATCTATTCCAAGAATGACATTAAAATCCACCATATCTAATTCAACAAAATCACAAGGCATGATTTTATTCAATATAAGTATGGGATAATTTCTATTGACTCTTTTAGTAACAATGGACTCAGCTATGGGGGTAGACACTTCATAAGGTGCACACAACAATTCGGGACTAACATGAAGCTTTTTGGCAACAAAAGAAGTAATAAAAGAAAGAGTGGCACCCAAGTCTATCAATACATACACATCAAAATAAAAAAACCTTTAACATACCAATGACAAGATTAGGCACCTGATCTATCCCTTGTCTCCCTTGAAGAGCATAGAATCTATTTTGCCTCGGAGCACCCCCTTGTTCGCCTCCCCTTTCCTTTTGACCTACATTTGCACCTTGGCCTTGTGGATAACCATCTCTACCTTTGTTTTGAGCATGAAAACAATTAATAACCTTGTGACCCATCTCACCACAATCAAAGCAAGCAGTAGAATTCCTCAAACATGGACCACTATGATTCTTTTCACACCTTAGGCATCTAGGTTTTATCATTCCTCCATTACCACTTTGGAATCTTTAGTTAGTCACCCTATCATTAGAAAACCTCTTGGTAGGAGCATTGGATGACCCTTGTCCTTGGAACTTGTGGCCTTGTGGAAACCGTCCACCCTTAGATCCTTGGAAACTATCCTTAAAACTAGCCCTCTTGGACTCACCACTTTTTCTTTTTCTAAGCTTTTCCCCCTCTAGTTGCTCAGCATATGTCATAAGGCGGGACAAATCCATATCACTAACTAGCATAGCAGTATGACATTCCTCATTTACCAAGTTGGACACTCCTAACATAAATTTATTCATCCTTGATCTAGGCTCGACAACCAATTATGGGGCATACTTGGAGAGTTGGTTGAAATTGAGGGCATACTTCCTCACACTCATGGAACCTTGCTTAAGGTTCATAAACTCCATCATCTTAGCCTCTCTTAGCTCGTTAGGAAAGAACTGGCTAAGGAATGTGGCTTTAAACTCTTCCCAAGGGATAGCATCATCATTCTCCTTCTCCAACTTCTATTATAAAAACCAAATTTGAGCCACCCCTTCGAGTTGGTAGCCCGCCAACTCTGCCTTTTCCTTCGAGTTGACCCCCATGATATATAGTGCATAATGCACCTCGTCTTGGGGATCCTCATTCATCTTGGACCCATGAAACTCCAGTGGCTTCATTCTACTAAAATCCCTCACCCTAGAAGCTGAAGTAGAGGCATGAGGAACTTGGCCACCTTTGTTGATTTGGTTGGTCATAGCATGAGCCAACATAGCAATAGAATCTCAGAATTCATCTTGGCTTACCCCTCCACTTTGATGAGCTCGAGGAGCAGGAGGGGTCGATTACTCCTCGGTGTACGGGATCTCCTTAGTCATCCTCTTGGAATCGATATGATCTAGAATAGCAAAGAGCATCTGTTAGGAGAAAAGCCTTACACTTAGATCTAAAGCACGATATAGACCATGAAGAAGTGAAACATTTCCTAAAATACCACATAGCCTCCCATTCATAGTTGTAGCGCTCTTCACAACCATAAATAAGACTCTAATCAATGTGGTGTGTTAGATTCTGAGCACTATTAACAACTTATTCCTCTAATACCATATTTGTTCGACCTAAGCTTGGGGCCTAGACATGACACACGAATGGGAACCCGAAGGGACCCTAAAAAAGCCTTTTAGCATATCAATCGCACATGATTGGTCATGAAAGCAAAGTAAACAACCACCAGAGAAATAATAAAAAGGGAAACCGGACTAAGGGAAGTGTTTGATAATCATTAACGCACTAAAGAGTTAAACTCAAGCATAAGTACATCATAATATCCAACAACACCTCTACCATGGAATGGAGTAGGGGCCAAGACACTTTTCAGGCTCACCTTCATAGTAATAAATCTTTAACATAAAGAAGTCTTGAAATAGCAAAAGTAATAAAGATAGTGTCCTCGTACTTGAGGACTCACCAAAGGATCGTACTAGCCACGTGGAGAATGATCAAATGGTGGTCCGATCCTTACATTGTAATATCCTAAAGGCATAGATTATACGTTAGTACGTTTGAATGTCCTAAGTATGTAGAATGTAATACAACAAGACATAAGCAAATATAGTCACAATGTATAATAATAAGCAATAGATAAGTGTAATCTGAATATGGCATGCATGATCAATGCTTAAAGTAAAATATGCTTGTAAATCATTTAACTTGCATAGGGTATAATACATGTATTGGAAGAGACCCTAACCGAGAAAAGTAAGACCAAGTGAACTATAACTTAGAATCCCGATGATTACCCATCATGGTAAAGAGGTGGTCTACTTGCCAAGGTAAACCATACTTTACCTTATGGGAGCCTATCCCATTTTGGAGAAGTAACCCACCTCCCCTATTATGGGGACCCATCCTATTTCGTGGTAGATTTCATGATAAAGTGCATTAAATGGATCCACTAGTATAGTAAGGGTAAAGTATAATCCTATGCTGGCACATAGTTTGAGGAAAGGAGTATGGACCCTTGAAGAACCCTTAATCATTATGTAGTAAATTGACTTGCAAATCATGAAATAGATCATCAATAACTTGAGAATCCTTAACTTGACATTTTTATCAAACACTTGGTGGGTTCATGATCCTAGTTCATAATCATGCAATTCGAGAGTGAAACAAGATGAGAAAACTTAATGCAAATTAACCCACAAACATGCAGTCAAACCCCCATGTAGGGTACCTTGAAATCCATCATCAAATCTCATAATATATCATAGCTTCATAGCTCAAAATATGCATAATGTCTATAGATATAATCAAATTATGGTATAAGCTTGAAATAGATAGTCATGCATAATCAATCAATATTTCATAAAACCCCAACATAATTCATGCTCATAATTCATAATAAGAGATACACATAGGTAATACAATTTATAAACATGCAATTTTTATAAAAAGGAAGATTGGGCTCCATGGGTGAAAGGACCCAATGGATGAACCTCACATACCTCAAACTTGGGTTTTCTAAAGATAAGCTTGAAGAGAACTTAGAGCATGAAGAGAATCCTTGAGTTCCAAAGTTAAGCTTGAAATCCTTAATATTTGAATGAGATATTTGGTGAAGTCTTGGAGAGGTTTTTGTGAGGGTTTTGAGTGATTTAAAGTTGTAAAATAGCTAAGTATAGGTGTTTTCACGCATAAGTGGGCATAAGGCTTTGACCCCAATACCCTTGGCTGATATAGAAAAATTGAGGAAAAACTTATACTGGTCCACGATATGGACCTGTTGCTAAGGAAAGAATAACACTGATCTGCTCCCAGTCCATGTCGCAGCCTGGTCGTGGATGCACACTATTTTACAAAAATTAATGAAAATTAATTTTCACTACAGGTCCTCTAAAATTTGAGTTATACCTATTTCTCACTAAATGTTTCCCCCTGATTGAGAATACAAAGTCGGATTTTTATATCACGCATGAATTTTGAGATATATAGTAATTACGCTCCTTAGTCATCCTCTTGGAATCACTTGAGATATGAGCCTGATTGAGAATACAAAGTCGGATTTTTATATCACGCATGAATTTTGAGATATATAGTAATTACGATTATGGTCATTTTTGAAGCACATTTTGGGGCGTTTCATAAAGGCTATGCACCAGTGACCCAATGGGACACTTAGCAGTTACCTATTCCCAACTGGAAGTGGTAGCGTGTGACCATGGACTTCGTTTTGGTGATTTTTCTGACTTTTGAAGGTTCTAACAACATTTGGGTGATGGAATATCATACAATCATTAGATGATAGTCAAAAAGAAATGTTGTCTTTCCAGCACCAGATGGACCCATAACAGCAGAAACATGACCAAAATAATTATACCATGTGGTTACTCTGAACTTCAAAGGTAAACTCTAGGAGGGAAATGAGATCACAGTTGTAGAGGACATAGAACTTTTGACTCTCTCCTAAGACCAATATACACCAGAATGAATGTCAAAAATCTACGCAAATTATTATGATCGAAATGCAAAGGAAAGAGAGGGGGCACAAGGACGAAAGAAGGATGAGATTAGGAAATCACTCACCCTCACAAAAGAGAAAAACTATAAATTCGAGTCTTGCTCAGCAGGCCAACAATTGGTATAGTAACTTTACAAAATATTTCATATCATATTAATCATTAGGTTCACATGATCTGGCACAAAAACTTGATATTTCATGTAATGCCCAGTGAAATTACCAAAATGTCCCTAAAATGGAATTATGCACATAACCCGTCTTCCCAAGCTTGGATGAAAAATCTGAGACCAAGTTTGCGCTCAGCATAAAAAATTGGATGGAAAAATGGTTTCGACCCAATTTTAGAGCAACCGAATCGAAAAATACTTTTTTAATCCAAAACACTGAGATAGTGGAGGAGCTCGATGGGGCCGCGATGCGCCCTGGTCGCAAACCCACATTGATATTTTTCTCCAATTTTTTGATGGCAGTTGAATTTCCAAAAATACACAGGTGCGCGATAGGTCTGGGTCACATAACTGTTCCCCTGACCTGTTCCACCAAAGTTCAAAATTTTAAATCTTTTGAGGGACATTCTAGACTTTTCCCCACTCCTTTTTGACTTAACTCACGACCAATACAAGTCATTTTCGGACTAACATAGTTTCAAAATCCCATTCCAAAGCCCCTTATGCTAAAACTAAGTAGAAATCTTGAGCAAAGAAAGGGAGAAAGAGCCAGGGATCAAAGGAATAAGGCTAATTCTTGAGGAATTGATTGTCAAACACCATACCAGGTATGTAAGCCTATCTAAAGTGTTGGACTTATTCATCCACACACCTCGTCTTTAACTTCAGTTGAGATTTTTGAGTATTAATTATATTCTTTAAAACTTATGATTTTGTAAATCTTGAAATTCTTGTATAGGAATGAGTTTCTTGAAATTATTTAAGTTAAATTATGAGTTGCACCATTGTTACCTTGAATTATAAAAGTATTTCACATGATTAATCCATGAACCTCAAAGTTAGCATTTTTCCTTGCTTAATGATTAATTGAAATTGTGAACCCAATCTGTCAAACTAAGTAATGTGATCCCGAAAAGTACATTTTCTTGCTTCATTATGTTTTAATAGTTTATGAGTGCATGTAATGAGTATCTATCATGTCGTATATGCTGAGCATGCTAATATAATATCACTTGACCGTAATTCATGAGATTCTTGCATGATGTGGAGTAGAGTCTTGGGTTGCATTGCATAGACAATGGTCCTGAGTGATTGAGTTATCAAGAAATTAAGTTGAGCGACTGAGAACTGAGTTGACTTGTTTGAGGTGACATGAGCTAATTTTTATAAGCATGATTTAGTCTTGGGAGGAGTATTGAGCACCGAGTTGGGTGAAGAGAGTCACCCTAGAGCTACATAGCCAACGTAGGATGATCACATAGGATAATTCTAGTAGCCCAAGTCCCCATGGAGGGACACTCTCTTAGGATCTGAGAGAGAGTAGTAGAGGTTGATGCGTCCTTTTCCATGGCAAGTTAAGGACGGGCGAGGCAATAAGGCCATATTCATTGTACATCACCAAAACTCATGGTGGTGTGAGTTATGTCGGTTAGAGAAACTTCCAAGCAATACTTGAGTTGAGCATATCATGATTTTTAAACTGAGTCACATTTAAACACTAAGTCTATTTTCTAAAGCATGATTTTAAACTCAAAACGTGCGTGATTTATGTGACTTGAGGTATGAGATGAAGAGTTGAGTTTTGAGTTGAGTTATTGATTAGTTTGAGCCTTATCTGTTTGTGCATGATTTATTTGACTTGAGATATGAGATGAAGAGTTTGAGTTTTAAGCTGAGTTAATGATTAGTTTGAGCCTTTTTTGTTTATTTTTAGCCCGTTTATATACCAGTACATTCCACGTACTTATGGGATTTGGCGCTGCATTATTTTGTTATGTAGATATGATAGATAGTGGACTTCAGCAAATGCACTGTTGAGGTTCAGAGTTCTGAGATCCAGAGATTAGTGAGCCCTCCTTACTCTTCGGAAGAGCCTTTTTTATTTTATTTAGTTCTTTATTTATTCAGTTAGGTAGCCATGGACTGTCATGGTACCTTCTAGACAATTAGAGTAAGGCTTCATGGACCTAGAGTGGAGTATTTAATCTTTAGTCTTGAACTATTTTGAGAAAACTATTTGTAATAATCCTACCTTTTATTTAATGTTACCATTGAGTATAATTCCATTGTTCAGTAAGAGGTGATGATGAGATCAAGTGGTTCGTTCAAGGACTAGAATTAGTCTTTGAGTGCTAGCTACATCCATGGTACCCTCCCGGGTATGACAAACTTGGTATCAGAGCCAGGTTCAAGTGTCCTAGGGAGTCTATGAAGTCGTATCTAGTAGAGTCTTGGTTATGGGTGTGTTGTGCACCATACTTCATAAGAAGGAGGCTATAGGACATTAGAAAGTGTTACCCTTCTTCTATCATCTTAGTTTGTGCGATAAAGTTTAACTATATAAAAGTCTTGTTATAATTCGTGCATTATACGTTTGCAAAATATGCCTCCCAAAAGAATAGCTTCCTAGAGAGATGTTTCAGCCCCAACTGCTAAAAATGCCCAGCTAGAGGTCCCTACATAGACGGATACGAGGAGACAGGGTTCCCCTGGTAGGGCTGTTGCGGTCCCACAGGTGCCCCCTGCGCAGTTGCAGCTAGCTCCCACTTCAGATACAGAGTTTAGGGGAGCTGTTACCATGCTTACTCAGCTAGTGGCCTCGTAGAGCAGTAGCCGAGGTCCCCAAGCTCCTAGTCCTAGCTACCACGAGCCTACAACTACTACTTGGCTCAAAGACTTCTTGAGGATGAACCCGCCAGTCTACACGGGGATGAAGGTTTAGGAGAATCCACAGAATTTCATCAACGAGATGTATAAGGTGTTGAGGGCCATGCATGCTAGTAGGGTTGAAGGGGTTGAGCTTGCCTCCTACTAGCTAAAGGATGTGGCGAATATCTGGTGTAACTAGTGAGAGGATAGTCGAGGTGAGGATGTTGAGCCTGCAGAGTGGGATGAGTTTGAGAGTGCTTTCCTCGATCACTTCTTTCCCCAAGAGTTGAGGGAGGCAAAGATTGAAGAGTTTATAAACTTGAAATAGGAGGGGATAATCTTCAAGGAGTATAACTTGAAGTTCATTAAGTTGTCCAGGTATGCTCTAGAGAAGGTCCAGGGCATGACAGCAAGGATGAGGAAGTTTGTGTCTAGGTTGGGCAAATATGCAAAGAGGGAATGCAAGGCAGCATTACTGATTCCGGGCATGGACATTTCTAGACTCATGGTTCATGCCCAACAAACTAAGGAGGATAAGAAGAAAGATAGAGAAGAGAACATGAGCAAGAAAGCCAAGTCAACCAGGCATGAGGCTATCCAGCACAAGTAGGATAAGGGGGACTGGCCTTACTTCTAGAAGAGGCATTCGGGGTATGCCCCATCTTCAGCTAGTTCCCCCACTAGAAATGTTTGGTATGATCAAAAATTGCAGGGGCAGTCAAACTTTAGAGAACAGGGTTCACAAGCCAGTGTAACCCTTGGCTTGAAAGGAAAACCACCTTGTGGGAAGTGTGGTAGGATGCATTTGAGTGAGTGCAAGGAAGGAGGAAATGGTTGCTATAAGTGTGGCTAGACAGGTTACTTCTTGAGAGACTGTCCACTATGGGGCAACAGAGCCTAATCTTCTCCTACTATACCACCACCCAGAGATAATTAGAAGGGTGCTAAACCGGGGACAAGCGGAGAAATGAATCATCTCTATGCAATAGGGAACAGGCAGGACCAAGAGGTTGCACCTGATGTTATGATGGGTATGGTCTGAGTCTTTACTTTTATTGTTATGTTTTGCTTGATCCAGGGGCGACAGTGTCCTTTGCGACACCATATGTGGCTAGAAAATTTGAGATTTTTCCTAAGTGTTTACTTGAGTTATTCCCTATTTCTAGTCCTATTGGTGAGTCTATCATAGCCAACAGAGTTTATAGAGATTGTGTAGTGTCTATTTACCATAGGGATACTCTTGCTAATCTGGTAGAGTTAGAGATGATTGACTTTGATATAATTCTTGGTATGGACTATCCCCAAGCCTGCTATGTCATTGTTAACTATAGAACCCGAATCGTCAAGTTCTAGTTTCCCAATGAGCCTGTTATAAAGTGGAGAGGAGATTCTATTGCACCTAAGGGTAAATTTATTTCTTATCTTTGGGCTAGAAAGTTGATCTCTAAAGGGTTCATCTACCACCTCGTGCGAGTTAAATCTGATGATGTTGAGCCTCCAACTCTTGTGTCAGTCCTGATTGTAAATGAGTTCCCTGAAGTACTTCTTGAGTATCTGCCTGGAGTCCCTCCCGATAGGGAGATTGACTTTGGGATTGATGTTCTTCCCGATACCTAGCCTATCTCGATTCCACCTTATAGGATGGCCCCCGCTAAGTTGAAAGAGTTAAAGGAGCAGTTGAGGGATTTGTTAAAGAAGGGATTTATCAGGCCAAGTGTTTCTCCTTGGGGTGCTCCTGTTCTATTTGTACGGAAGAAAGATGGCTCTCTCAGAATGTGCATAGATTAGAGGCAACTTAACAAGGTCACAGTTAAGAATAAATATCCTTTCCCAAGGATAGATGATTTGTTTGACCAACTTCAAGGTGCCTCTTGTTTCTCAAAGATAGACCTCAGCCAGGTTCAAGTGTCCTAGGGAGTTTGTTTGACCAACTTCAAGGTGCCTCTTGTTTCTCAAAGATAGACCTCAGATCTGGTTATTATCAGTTGAAAGTAAGGGAGTGTGACATTCCAAAGACAACTTTTAGGACTAGGTATGGCCATTTTGAGTTGTTGGTCATGTCATTTGGGTTGACTAATACACCTGCAGCCTTCATGGACTTAATGAACAGAGTATTCTAACCTGACCTTGACATGTTCATGATTGTATTTATTGATGACACCCTAGTATATTCTAAGGATGAAGAAGAGCACACCAAACATCTTAGAGTGATTCTTCAAACTCTCAAAGACCATGAATTGTACGCGAAGTTCTCGAAATGTTTGTTTTGGCTCAAGTCAGTGGCTTTCTTAGGTCATGTTGTCTTGGGTGATCGTATTCAAGTGGATGCCCAGAAGATTGAAGTGGTTAAGAACTGGCCTAGACCAACCTCACCAAAAGACATAAGACGTTTCTTGGGGTTGGAAGGCTACTACCATGATTTTTTGAGGGTTTTTCTTCCCTGTCAGCACTATTGACCAAGCTAACTCAGAAGATGGTCAAGTTTCAGTGGTCTGACGAATATGAAAAGGGTTTTCAAGAGTTGAAGACCCGACTGACTACAACCCCAGTTTTGACATTGCCCAATGGGACAGAAGACTTTGTGGTATATTGTGATGTATCCAGAGTTGGACTGGGTTGTGTGTTTATGCAGAGAGGGAAGGTGATAGCATATGCTTCCAGACAACTTAAGATTCATGAGAGGAATTATCCGACTCATGATCTCGCGTTGGCAGCAGTGGTATTCGCACTTGAGATCTGGCATCATTATTTGTATGGAGTACATGTAGACGTGTTCACTAACCACAAAAGTTTGCAATATATCTTCAGTCAGAAAGAGGTTAACCTGCGGCAAAAGAGGTGGCCGGAGTTGCTCAAGGATTACGACATGAGCATTCTCTACCACCTAAGTAAAGTTAACATTGTTGTTAATGCTCTTAGCAGGTTGTCAATGGGTAGCATGGCCTATGTTGAGGAAGGAAAGAAAGAGATAGTGAAAGAGGTGCATAGATTAGCCCGATTGGGAGTCTAGCTCAATGAAAGTGATGAGGGAGGAGTCAATGTCCAGAGTAGGTACGCATCATCCCTTGTGGTATAGGTGAAGGAGAAGAAAGAACTAGATCCTATCATACTCCAATTGAAGGAGGCCATCTACAAATAGAAAGTGATAGTCTTCTCCAAAAGGGATATGGGGTGTTGAGATACCAGGACAGGTTATGTTTTCCTGATGTTAACGATGTAAGAGAGAGAATCATGGCTGAAGCACATAGCTAGGTATTTTATTCATCCTGGCTCTACCAAGATGTACCACGACTTGAGAGAAATCTATTGATGTAGTGGAATGAAGAGGGATATTGCGAAGTTTGTTTCTGAGTGCTCGAAATATCAGCAAGTCAAAGTCGAGCATCAACAACCATGTGGATTGGCACAGAACTTTGAGATCCCTGAGTGGAAGTAGGAGATGATTAACATGGACTTCATCACTGGTTTACGAAAGTCTCAAAAGTAGCATGACTCAATATGGGTGATCGTGGATAGGATGACTAAATCAGTTCACTTCTTGGCAGTCAAGACCACTAACACTGAAAAGTATGCTAAGTTATATATTCATGAGATTGTGAGGTTACATAGGGTTCCCCTATCTATCATCTTGTACAGAGGAGCTCAATTCACCTCCCAGTTTTGGAGATCTTTCCAGAAGAGATTACGGACAAAGGTAAATTTGAGTACAACCTTTCATCCGCAGACCGACAGTCGGGCTGAGTGCACCATTCAGACGTTAGAGGATATGTTGTGAGCTTGTGTCCTTGACCTCAAGGGAAATTGGGATGATCATCTTCCATTGATTAAATTTCCGTATAACAATAGTTATCACACAAACATTCAGATGGCCCCTTATGAAGCTTTGTATGGGAGAAGATGTAGATCACCGATTAGGTGGTTTGAGGTTGGTAAAGCAGGGTTAATTAGGGCTGATCTTGTCCACCAGTCCATGGAGAAGTTAAAGGTTATTAGAGAGACATTGATGGCTACACAAAGTTGCTAAAAGTCTTACACAAGATGTGAGAAGAAGGGACTTAGAATTCGAGGTAGATGATTGGGTGTACTTTAAAGTGTCACCCATGAAAGGCGTTATGAGGTTCGGTAAGAAGGGGAAGTTGAGTCTGCGCTATATTGGTCCCTATCAAATTTTGAGGAGGATTGGGAAGGTCGCTTATGAACTAGAATTGCCTTTCGAGTTAGATGGGATCCATCCGGTATTCCATGTTTTGATGTTTGAAAAAGTGTTTGGGAGATCCTGCTTTGGCGATCCAGTCCAAATCCTTGACCGTCAAGTTTGTAAGCTGAGGAATAAGGAGGTAGCCTCCATCAAAGTCCTATAGAGGAACCAATTCATTGAGGAAGCAATATGGGAAGCTGAGGATGCTATGAGAACTAAATACCCACAACACTTCGTGCCAAATGATGATAATGTCAAAGGTAATACTCCTATCTTTAGCTTAATTGTTGTTTCTATTCTTGAGTTAATCTGCCCATTCATGAGTCTGAGTGGAGTTTATGGAGGTTGAGGAAGTGTCTAGAGTTAGAATCATCGAGTAAGTGTTGAGAGAAGTCTTGAGTCTACTCGTGCTTTATTACCACCTCTACTCATCATTCGAGGACGAATAATCCCAAGGGGGAGATAATGTAATGCCCGGTGAAATTACCAAAATGCCCCTATAATAGAATCGCGTGTATAACACGTCTTCCAAAGCTCGGATAGAAAATCAGAGACCAGAGTTGCGCTTAGCACAAAAGACTGGGTAGGAAAGTGTTCTCGAACTAATTTTAGAGCAACCGAATTGAAAAATAATTTTTTGATCTGAAAAACTGAGACAGTGAGGGTGCGCGATAGGGCCGCGACGTGCCCTAGTCGCGAACCCATACTTATATTTTTTTCAATTTTTTGATGGGGGTTGAATTTCTAGAAATACACAGCTGTGCAACAGGTCCACGTCACAGAACTGTTCCCCGACCTATTCCACAAAAGTTCAAAATTTTAAATCTTTTGAGGGGCATTCTATACTTTTCCCCACCCCTTTTTGAGTTAACCCAAGACTAATACAAGTTGTTTTTGGCCTAAAGTAGTTTCAAAAACCCATTTCAAAGCCACTTACGCTAAAACTAAGTAGAAATCTTGAGTGAAGACGAGGAGAAAGAGCTAGGGATCAAAGGAATAAGGCTAATTCTTGAGGAATTGATTGTCAAACTCCATACCAAGTATGTAAGGCTATCTAAAGTGTTGGACTTGTTCATCCGCACACCTCATCTTTAACTTGAGATTAATAACAATAACAATGTCACGACCGACGCTTAGGGCCTAGATGTGACTGGCGAATGGGGAACATGAAGGTGCCCCAAGCAAGCCTCATAACATATCATTACATATCCTTGGTCACGAAAGCAATGTAAAATATAATAAGAAACATGAACAAGGGGAATTGGGGCTAATGGAGAGAGATTTATACTTAATATGTAAAAGTTTAGGAACAAGGGCAAGGTACTAAGGGAAAGCTTGCACAAGAACAACATCAAGAGACAAAAGAGTCAAGATTCGTATCATAGATACATAACATATCCAACAACACCTCTATTACATAGATAAGAGGGGGAGAAGAAAAAGTAACCGGGCTCACCCTCATAGTCAAAATACAATATAAAGAAGAATGTCTCAATACATAATAAGAGAAATATAGACTAAAGTCCTCGAAGTGGAGGACTCACTAACTAGCTTTAGTGGTACCAACTAGCCACTTGGAGGAGAACGATGATCAACTTGGGCTCCCGTTCCTAAATAGTGATATCATGTAGGTAAGAGTATGCATTAGTACGTTTGAAGGTACTAAGCATGTAGTATTCAATGCAACAAGAGATAGGCATCATTATCAAAATGCAGAACATTAGGCAATAGACATAATATAGCAATATGGCATGTATGATCAATGATAGAGTAAAACATGCTTAAATAACTAATGTTTATATAGGATATCGTATATGTAGAATAGACCAAATTAGATTTCTAAAGTACAAACCTTTTGGTAGGTTAGTAATGATGTCACCCCATCACTTAGGTGGTGAAGTGCTAACCCTTCACTCGGTTGATGAGTACAAACCCCCAACTCGGTTGGCGATATATAATGCTGCCCCATCCCCTAGGTGGTAAAGTACTAACCCTTCACTCGGTTGATGCGTACAAACCCCCAACTCGATTAATGATGATGTCGCCCCATCTCTAGGTGGAGAAGTACTAACCCTTCCCTCGATTAATGGGTAAAACCCCCCATCTCGGTTATCCAGGTTCTTAGACCCCCCGGATTGGGCATGGTCTAACACAACACTTTATATAGAATTTATCATGTAGATAAGCTCATTTTATCATCATAACAGCAATCATATCATATCTCATGCTTTGGACCTTCAATTCCACAAGAAACATTAGCCGGACATTTTATCAAACACTTAGGGGCGTGTAATGGGGGTAAAAGACCATGCAATTTAGAGATGAAATCATACAAGAAATCTGTTGTAAAACTACCAATCAACACCTTGCAACACCCCCAAGACATTCAACTTAAAACCACTTATCAAATCCAACATTAGATCCAAGATTAAGAGCTCAAAACATACTAAACCAACCATACTTTCATGAACTCAAATCACTGTGCAGTACATTTCTTAATATACAAGACCCACATGTAAAATCAACTTTAAATCATGCAAATTGAGTAAAAAGGAGATTAGGGCATCATGGGTGGAAGAACCCAATGGCTAAAACCCACATACCTTGACTTTGGAGAGTTTCTTGAAGAAGATTTGAAATGGAGGATTGAAGCTTGAGTGAAATCGAAGAACCCAATGGCTAAAACCTACATACCTTAACCTTGAAGAATTTCTTGAAGAAGACTTTAATGGAGGCTTGAAGCTTGAAGGAATTCCTTATATCTAGAGGAGGGTTTTGGGACTTGAATCTTGAGAGAAATAATAGTCTAAATGTTAGAGTGAGTATTGGGGAATGTTTAGGATGATATGAGGGTGAAATAAGGCTAATTATAGGTCAAAACGTGTATGGGAACCCTTAGGCCCAAGAATAAAATGTCTAGGACCGAAGTAAAAAAACAACAGGACCAAAATAACATTGGTCTCGCTACACGGATTATTTACTAGAATTTGCATCTCTGCACAAATGAGTTCTATGAAAATGGGCACAAATTCTTCATTCGAACTTCGAATGAGGTGAAACCAAGTGCATCAGAAAGATAATTCAAAGAGCTTTAGTTTGATAGGTCGTACGCACCCATTTCTTTTTGTGCTAAGAGATATGCCCCTTCAAAGTTGACCCTCCTAAATCGTGTTTTTGCAATTCTTGGATTTTGATACGGTTGCTCTAACATTTGAGTTAGACCCACTCCCCACTCAATTTTGCCCCCTAAAAAAGAATATGAAGTTGGATTTTCAAAATAATAAATGAATTTTTAGATATATGAAAATTAAAATTATGAGCATTTTAGGGCATATTTTTAGGCTCTTTTTTGGGGTCATTACAACCCAAGCCTAGGGACTAGACATGACACGGCATATGGGGAACCCGAAGAGACACCAAGCAAGCCTCTTAACATATCATTGCACATTCTTGGTTGCGGAAGCAACAAAATATCAATAAACATTAGAAACAAGGATAAAGAGACTAAGGAAACTTCAATACGATAAACAACAAGAATCAATAGAGCCAAGGCTCATAGCTTAGATACATATCATGTCCAACAACACCTATACTACATAAAGATAAGAGCGGGGTCTAAGACAAAGAAACCAGGCTCACCCTCATAGTCAATACATAAGTCAAAGAGCCGAAGTCTTAATACATAGGAAGAGATCATAAGTAATGTCCTTGGAATGAAGGACTCACCAACAAACTTGAGTGAAGTCGTACTAGCCACGTGAAGGAAGATGCTAAAGTGGGGCTCCGGTTCCTACATGGTAACATCATGTAGGTATAGAGTATGCGTTAGTATGTTTGAAGGTACTTATTATGCGGGATGCAATGTAACAAGAGATAGACATCATAGGTAAAATGTATAATCATAAGCAACGAATACACTCTAACAATATGACATGTATGAATGATGCTTGAAGTAAAACTATGCTTACTATTCAATCAACTTCTATAGATCATAATACATATAAGTGGGAAGAGACCTCAACCGACATATAATAAGATCAAGTGAGCTACAACTTTGAACCCCAGTGTCAACCCCACATCGGAGGAAAGGGGGAAGTCACTTGCCAAGGTGAACCTCCGAATTCATAAGTGGATCCACTAAGCCTTATGTGAACCAGGTACTTGCCTCTAGTTCTTGGACACGGGTACTCACCTCAAGCCCTCATATTTAGGGTACGCGCCTCTTAGAGATTTGGGGACTCACCTCTAATCCCTTCACCTATGGTGGCACGTAGTTCTAGAACTTAGGGACTCGTCTCTAGTCCACTTGATGCTAAGTCTAATCCCACGGAATATATAAGATAATCATACTTTAATAACTTGCAATAAATATAGAGACATGGCATAAGTAGATCTTAGCATCACTGACCTCAAATGGTGAGCCTAACTTCCATCATAAGAATGGGTCATCATAATACATAGAGACATGGCACGAATAGCTCTTAACATCATTGACCTCAAATGGTGAGCTTAACTTCAATTATAAGAATGGGTCATCATCAACATTACCCTTTCAAGAACATCAACGTCAATGCTCACAAGAGGTATAATCTTAAGAAAGAGGCTTAATTCGGCCCTACAACATCATCAATATTTTCATGACATAAACACATCTTTAGAAATCTCATAATCATCATAGAGTCACTTGAATCATAACTCAACCAATAGATCATCAAAACTTAAAGAATCCTTAAAAAGTCATTTTATCAAACATTTGGTGGGTGAATATTCATCCATGCAATTTAGAATGAAATCATGCAAGGAAATCCAAGGTAAAACCATCAATCAATACATGGTAAGAGAGTGTGTAGTGCTAGTGTAAAACCATCCCATTCAAGAGTGAAATCATGCTAGAAATTTCCATGTCAAACCTTCAATAGATACTTGGTAACACCCTCAAGAAATATACATCAAAACCCTTCATCAAATTTTACAATAGATCTTGGTTTCATAGCTCAAAACATAACAAAACAGTCACACTTTTCATAAACCCCAACATAGCACGCAATGATTTTCATAATAAATAAGAGTCATGAGTAAGTCATCCTTAAATCATGCAACTTTGAGGAAAGGAAGCGTGGGTATCATAGGTGAAAGAAACTCATATACCTTAGCTTTAGAGATGAACTTGGTGAATATTAGAGATGGAGACTTGAAGCTTGGTTGAATTCCTTAAGATTCGGAGAGGGTTTTGGCACTTGAATTTTGAGAGAAATATAAGACTAAGTGCTTGAATGAACATTGGAGAATGTTTAAAATGATATGAGGGTGAAAAATGACTAAGTATAGGTATATTCACATTTGGGGACACTTAGGCCCAAGACTTAAAAACCTTGGACCGAAAGAAAAATAACTTGGCAGAATTTACATAGGTACGCATATGGTCCGCGATGCGGACCTATCACAGAGGGTGAATTTACACATGTCCATGATGGAGGCGCATCTTGCGATACCATCGCGGATAGACACTAGGTAAGCAAAATTGCAAAAATTGAAATTGCCAATCGTTTGCTCTTAAATCGGGGTTAGACCCATTTTTCACTCAAAATGACCCCCTGATCAAGAAACAAAGTTGGATTTTCGATATCGCGCATGTGCGCTCCGGATCACGATAAACCTCCGTTGGATTTCGGCGTCTTTGTCGTGCACGGATGACTTAGCGAGTTGGATTTTGAGATATATAGAAATTACAATTTTGAGTACTTCGGAGGTACATTTTTGGGCACTTTTTTTAGGGTTGTTATAATATCTCCCCCTTAGGAACATTCGTCTCCGAATGTCAAAGAAACGTATATAAAAGATTTAAGCATGAAAAATTCAGCCCACATAGAGATGCAACAACGCACTTAAACATCATTTCAAAAATCATCTCATAAGTGTAAAATCATCATGGACTTTCTCAATATAATCATGTTGCATGCAATGACATAGGGGCTGAAACATAAGGTTTGGAATTCAAAAAGGACTTGACATGTTATCATAAGCTTGAATAGAATGAAAGACATAGGAATATTGTTTCTCCATGTCCGCTCCGGCTCCCCCGAAGGCACTATCGACTTGGTGATTCTTCTAATGGGCCTTGAGAAACACCACATCCTTATCAATCAACTTCTTCATCCTTTCCATCCAATACCTCTACCAGGACCTTCTCCTAAGCCAACTTATCCTCTATAACACCCACAACCTCAAGGGGTTTTATGACACTAGAGTCACCAACACATCCCCTCAACCTAAAAGCATAACAAATCGGACTAACCATAACAATAATTCCAATTCTTAAGCAACCTCACCAACCTTTCTCTACATTCTGCAAGGATTCACAATCCCAAACTCAATTGTCAACCTTAAACCCACCTATTCCACTTGGTACCATACACCACCATCTCCCCCTTGGGAGGCAACCTCCACTCTACCATCTCTTTACCCAAAACTTTCAACCTAATAAAATGGAATAAAGGCTTTGCTTAATATAGACCTTCCCAACCAAAGAAGATTGGGAACCATCAAGAATATTACAACACCATTGTCAACTTCCTCCAACCTAACACCCCAATCTAGCCAACCGATGAACCTCTCTAGTCACCTCTTACTACCATCATCAACACATGATAGGCCATCTAGAGCACCAACCACAACATAGCCTTACCAGGGAAAATAATGTACACACATATCATAATCCTTAAGGGGTTCTAACCACTTTCTTGTTACCCTCAACTCACACCTATCATATTTAGCAATCATCATAGAGTCACTTGAATCATAATTCAACCAATAGATCATCAAAACTTAAAGAATCCTTAAAAGGCATTTTATCAAACACTTAGAGGGTGTGTAGTGCTACTGTAAAACCATGCAATTCAAGAGTTAAATCATGCTGGAAAATTCCATGTAAAAACTTCAATAGATACTTGCTAATACCCTCAAGCAATATACATCAAAATCCTTCATCAAATCTTACAATAGATCTTGGTTTCATAGCTCAAAACATAGCAAATCAGTCACACTTTTCATAAACCCCAACATAGCGTGTAATGATTTTCATAATAAATAAGACTCAAGAGTAAATCATCTTTAAATCATGCAACTTTGAGGAAAGGAAGCGTGGGTATCATGGGTGAAAGAAACTCACACACCTTAGCTTTGGAGATGAACTTGGTGAATATTGGAGATGGACACTTGAAGCTTGGTTGAATTCCATAAGATCTGGAGAGGGTTTTGGTACTTGAATTGTGACAGAAATATAAGACTAAGTGTTTGAGTGAGTATTAGGAAATGTCTTGGGTGATATAAGGGTGAAATAAGGCTAAGTATAGTCATTATCACATAAGAGAAATATAAGACTAAGTGTTTGAATGAATATTGGAGAATGTTTAGAATGATATGAGGGTGAAAATGATACCATCATGGATAGACACTAGATAAGCAAAATTGTGAAAATTGAAATTGTCAATCATTTGCTCTTAAATCGGGGTTAGACCCATTTTTCACTTAAAATGTCCCCCTGATCAAGAATATGAAGTTGGATTTTTGATATCGCATATGAATTTTGAGATATATGGAAATTACAATTCTGGGCACTTCTGAGGCACATTTTTGGGCACTTTTTTTGGGGGTCATTACAAACAATAACAGCAATAATAACAATAACAATAACAATGAGCTAAGTTATCCTCAAGATTCCATGATGTCATACAACCATAATGGAAAATATAATGAACAACTCATCAATCAAAATACCAAGGGTGTCACAGCCTTTTCCACTTGCCCGTGGTTAAGTTATATCAGAATGCCACTAACTTGCCACCTGCCCGTGGTCAAGGAATATTAGAATGCCACAACCTTGCTATCTGTTCGTGGTCAAGTAATAATATGATGCCAAGGTCCTTGCAACCTACCCTTGATCAAGGCATATAAAGTATAAATTTCACCATTGGCTACTACCTTGTAGGGGATGGTACCAATGTGAATCATGATGTCCCTGCCTCCTACCCGGGTCAAGGGATATTACAAACCATATGTAATAGATTTAAATCAATAGTGCAACCCAAATATGCATATAGACATGTAGAATAATATTACAATAAAAATATAAATGCATGAAACTCATAATGATCATATATACTAAAGGACTAATATCAAGTGTAATAGCTAATGCCCAAACCATCATCATATTTTACATCATCATAATTATATCAGTAATCAAGACTGTCAATAATATCAGATTTTACTCCCCCCAAGTAATAGACCTTCCCAACCAAAGATGATAGTTCCAACTGAATTATCCCTAAAATGAATTTTTCTACTCCCCCCAAGTATGCAAGAATATCAATATTACCGGACCTAACTTGTCCCAAATATGAAAGAATGACAATGATATTGGACCTATCTCATCACAAATATGCATGCATGACAATGATACCATACCTATCTCATCCCAAATATACACATATAACAATGCAACCGAACCAAACTAGTCCCAACAATACAAGTATATCAATAATACCATTTCTTACTCGTCCCAGTGGGTCTCACATGTCTCATTTAGTCACATTCTATCTCAAGTGCTCATCATTTCATCATCTCATCTCAGATCATCAATAGAATCAAAATTATACCACGATCTGGCTCAACCGAGATCAGTTTTCCATCCTTGTTCAAACATATCAATTCAAATACATAATTATCCATCTGATTCTCATGATTATCATATGAATAAGATCAATAACTCAACTTTAGTCCTAAAAGGTTAGTCAAACCTACCTCGATGCTGAAAACGCACTTGGACAAGCTTTAAATCAACTCAAGTCCTCAAATCAATCCCCTAATTCGATCAATCACTATAAACAATAGATACTACTTATCAAGAGAAGCTTTTTGATACCCATACGGGCATAATTTAGGCTGGGCAAAATGGTCAAAATTAGGGCTAAAATTTGAAAGTCTCAAATCTAGAAATAAATTTCAAAATCAAGTTGTACACAAAAATAAGAGTTTATGGGTGAAAATTCCATTGAAATCAAGATTGAATTGATTTAGAAATCAATAGTTAAGTCTAGAAAACTTAAGTCTAAAAATTTCCAAATTTAGGTGTTTAATTTCATGAAATCAAATATAAAATCATGGTAAAACTCATAGAAATTTATTAGTTTAGTGTTATAAACACTTACCCAACAAAAATCTTCACAAACCTTTCTTCAAAATCGCCCCAAAAAGCTTGGAAGTTCAAAAATGGATCAAAATGGTGTTTTATGAGTTTAAAATTATCCAGCGAACGTGGAGCTCAGCTGACTCACACCTCCGCGAACACAAAGGATTCTCCACGAAGGCGGAGAAGAAGTATGCTTGCACTAGATATAGAAAACCACAATGCCAAGTCCAATTTCCCTACTCAAATGGACCCCCAAAACTCATTTGAACTCTGAATTTCACAAACCAAATATGTATACAAACCAGAAACAACAATTTGGGCTCAACAAAATCATCAAAAATTAGTTTCATGGCCTCCTCACTACATGTACCAATGCAAGTTGATAAAACTAGTTCAAAACTAAAAATACCACAACTGCCCTCGACAACTCCAAAAATTATTCTGAGATCATTTTTAGTGTTAGTTTCACCATCCACAACTAGTGAAACTATCAAATTCCAATCCGAGCTTTCTAACTCTGAAACCAAAGTCAAACTCATAATTTTCTCCAATTTAATTTCAACATTCTAGAGCTAATGGAATTGACAGATTCCAAATCTGATCATTAAAACTCAGAATGACACAAAAACTCACTTTTTTAATAACTTAAGCAATGAAAAAGCCAAAATTCATATTTTCAACTTTTAAAACTCCGAATTCCAATTACAACTATTTAAATAGTTAAAAATAGGACCAAAGAAACTTACGAAAGATTCAAAATAGAAATTTTCACAAATAATGCTAAAAATGACCAACTAAGTCATTACAGTTTGGGTGTCATGTTTGGATGGAGCTTGTGAACCAACTATGTATGCATAACAATGATTTTGACATAGCCATCTAAGTAGGACTTCTACCCACTATGTATACCCTATCCTGGCCTATAACCCAGACTACAACTTGTCCTTTAGCTTAGGGTACGACCTAGTTTTCAATCCAGGTAATTTCCAAGCTTTCACTAGGATAAGGTATGACATGGCTAGTGGTCTACCCTATACCTTATTGCAATATTCCCTCCATCAATGCTTTAATGGTATAGCCTTTAACTATGGGTACTTCATCCCAGAAGCCTTTAACTATATAACCTTTAACTTGCAGTATACAAAGAGTAACTCATCCTTGTTTACACAGTGGAAAGATATGTAATAATGTATGGGAAAGCTCAATCTTTAACTTTATGAGACCTTGAGTGTCAGGGTGATGTCATCAGTACTTTTATATTTGAGCATGATTTGAAGCATCACAGGAATGCTCTAAAGTAGCAAGAAAACATATACATAATTTGGTTCCCATCTTTTCATGGCCTATCTAAGGCTCAATTCGATAGACTCAAGTCTACTAGTCCAATTTAGAAGGATCAATGCTTCTCATCAACTCACACCAGACGCAAAAGAGTTATTTATTGATCCTGATCAGTGTAGCTCTATGGATATACACCTTTGCTTGTAGGTGGAGATAGTCTCTCAGCTAAGGTCGAACTGATACGTGGGTAGACTAGGCCTACTTTAGTGTTAGAGATTTGAAATTTTGTTGGGTTGGCAGCGTATTGCATAGAGTTTACTGAGGATTTTTCGACCATTGCCTCTTATTGACTCGATTGACTTGCCATGGTATGCCTTTTATGTGGTTTGATGACTATGCGGCTAATTTTCAGAGGCCCATGGAGTTGCTAACCACCGCCCCCATTCTGACCCTCCCTGTTGAAGGAGAGATCTTTATGGCATATTATAACGAGTCCCATACCGGGCTGGATTATGTATTGATGCAGTAGGGTTGAGTTATTGCTTATGTTTGTCATCAATTATGGGCCTAAAAATGTAACTACCCCACGTATGACCTAGAGTCGGCGATGGTAATATTTGTGCTCAAGATCTGAAGGCATTATCTGTGTGTCATATATTGTGATATTCATACAGACCATTAAAGTATATAGTATATTATGCCTCAGTGGGACCTAAATTCTATAATACTAGGTGAGTTCTTAAATCTTGTCTGTACAAATATTATGCTAAGCATCACTACAGGCTTCTCAAGGTAACTATCTAGGCTAAGGTACTTTTAGTAAGGGTGGTTTCTCTTATCCGTCGGGTGCAGATAAAGTGAGAGTGATTTAGTTTCTTCACCGCTAGTTAGGCAATACTTTGCTGGTAGTCAGGGTTCTAGGATAACTGGATTAGGAATGTACGACTGTGACCACAGAGGCAGGGCTGTATCAGGTTATTTTAGGTGCAAGGTACTAGGTGATTGGCTCAGAGGTTATCCAAAGCATAGAGCAACACTTGTCGCCCCATAGCCCACCAAGTCAGCTCTTTCACCAGGTGGTAAGGTCAGGGGTCAGGATTGTAGCCGCCGGGATGATCAGTATAAGGACTAGAATTGTTGGCTTCCAAGATGATCAGTATAGGGACTAGAAGGGTTATCAACAGGGTTCCCAAGGGCCTATCAGGGGTGGTATAGCTGGGAGCAGCAGTGATGTTTGAGAGGGAGGCCGTCAAGGCCACTTTTATGTCACACCAGTATGGGCCGAGGTTGAGGCTTCTAATGAGGCAATCATAGGTACGATTACTGTATGCCAGCAACCAGCTTCAGACGTATTTGATCTAGGTTCCACATTCTCTTATGTGATTGCATATTATGTTTCCCTCCTAGGTGTGACTATTGAGCCTCTATCCTCTCGGGTTTGGGTATCAATACCAATGGGGTATTCACTTGTGATTGATTAGGTTTGCAGAGGTTGAATAGTTACTTTTTAGAGTTTTAACACCTGGGCTGATTTGATATTACTTTATATGATGGACTTTGACTTTATTTTGGGTATGGATTGATTGGCTCCACATCATGCTATTTTATATTGTTATGCAAGATTATCACCTTTCTGATCCCGGAGATGTTTCCAGTGGTTTGGCAAAGGACTGTGAGTTAGGTTCTGACAGGTATTATATCACACATTCAGGCTTAGAGATTGATATCTGTAGGGCGTCCAACTTATTTAGCTCATGTGTGTGATATGACAACTGAGACTCCTACTGTGGAGTTTGTGCCAGTTGTATATGAGTTCCCTGATGTGTCTCTAGTAGATTCGCAAGGGTTACCACCTAAGCAGCAAGTTGATTTTGCAATTGAGCTTGAACTGGAAAATAAGCCCATTCGCTAATCCGCCGTAACAGATGGATCCTATAGAGCTTAAGGAGCTCAAATGATAGCTTCATAGTCTGCTAGATCTAGGGTTCATATGACCGAGTCTTTCTCCCAAGGGATTTTCGATCTTGTTTGTGAATAAGAAAGATGAGACTTTTTGGATATGTATTGACTATCGACAGTTGAGGGGGTTCCATATTAAACCCGTCAAAATTTGCTTTACTTATACATGTTTAGATATTCCACAAAACATTTTTGGCAAATGAGGCCGAAATTGTGAACAACATTAAAAATTATGTGTGGAAATGGACTTAGTTGATTTTTAGAGCAACCAGATCAAAAAATAATTTTTTGATGCAAAAATACAATTCCAGATAAGTGCGCGACATGTCCGCACCACAGACTTATCACGGATTTGCATTTAATTGGGATTCTAATATTATTAACGAGATTAGAAAACTCGATCGAAAGTGTATTGCATAGAGTTTACTGAGGATTTTTCGACCATTGCCTCTTATTGACTCGATTGACTTGCCATGGTATGCCTTTTATGTGGTTTGATGACTATGCGGCTAATTTTCAGAGGCCCTTGGTATGCCCAAGAGAAAATTTTCAATTTTTCGCGAGGGGTATTCTTGACTTTTTTCAACCCCTCCTAAACTTAAAACATGATCAAATTAGGTTCCAACTTCGCTGGAGAAAGAGAACGTTAACCATTACAGTAATTTATCATATGCCTTTGGATGAGTACTTATCTTTATGCTTTAAGTGTTTGATCAATTAAATTTCAGTTATGTAAATATTAATCTCAAAGATGCAATATGAGATATATACATGTCAATGCCACAATACGAGCATATATATGCACTATGGCATGATAATAATGTGCAAAATAAAAATAACATCACAAGGCTATGCCAAGTGCATCAACTAGAACCACAAGGCCACCAATAAATCTTATATTATCAATAATTAGAATGACTATGACATTTAGCTCTTAAAATCCCAAAATATGCTCGTATATCTCAATGGTGTCACAATTATCATTAATTTACCACATAACTCTTCCAAATGGTATCACAAGTCTCATTTCATAACATTAATATCCAACATATCTCAGTTCTCAATAATTTCATCTCAATTTACATATAGAATCACAAATTTCTCAAATTTTGGCATAATGGGTATCCCATTTCCATCACAATTTTATCATATCAATCCAATTTCTCATGAATCAATTTACATTTTTCAATTATCACATGAACATATCCAATAACTCAAATCTAGCCCTAAAAAGGTTAGCCAAACCTATCTCGATGCTAAAACTAGACTCAGACAAGCTTTCAATCAACTTAATCCTATAAACGATCCCTAAATCCATCAATTGCCATCAAAAATAGATTTTACGTATCAATGAGATGAATTTTGATACTCATATTGTAACGATTTAGGCTTAGGGAAAATGGTCAAAATTAGGGCTAAAATTCAAAGTTCTCAAATCTGGAAATTAACTTTAAAATCAGGTTCTGCACGAAAAAATGGAGTATGTGGGAGAAAATTCCACTAAAATTGAGTTCAAATCAAATATGAAAATCACCATTTAAAGTTTCAAAAACATAGACCAAAAATCTACAATTTTTAATATCCAAAATCATGCAATTTAAGAAAAACTCTAGATAATAATCATGGGAATTGGCCAAAACAATGTTAGAAATACTTACCCAAAAGATTCCCAATAATTAAACTCCTCGTCAAAAAATCACCTCAAAAGCTTGTAGATTTTGAAAATGGAGTAAAAATGGAGGCTCTCTAATTCTTATTAATAGATTGGGTAATTACACTCTACGAACCCGAAAGAGGTTCCGTGAATGCATTTAAGTGAATGGTCAAAGACCACCGCGAACATGGGGGCCAATCTGTGAATCCGGAGAAAGAACAATGAACAACTATCTAGCACTCTACGAATGTGGAGATCTTTACACGAACATAGAGAACAGGTATACAATACCCCGGGAATGGGGAGAAGATTTTCACCTGCACAAAAAAACTTTGCACTAGCAATACCTAAACAATTTCCAAACTCGTAACGAACCCTCGAAACTCATATGAAATCCAAATTTCACAAACCTAACATGTATCCATACAAAAAAAGTGATTTGAACTCAATGGAATAATCAAAATTTAATTTTGAGGTCTCCTAACACAGTTACCAATGCAAGTCAAATAAACTAGTTTAAAACTCAAAATACCAAAACTTCCCTTGGCAACTCCAAAAATTATGATGATACCATTTTTAGCTTTAGTTTCACCAGCCAAAACTACTGGGACTATAAAAATTTTGACCCTAGCTTCCAAAGTCTGAATGTTGACTAAAGTCAAACTTTGACACCAGAAACAACTAAAAATGCAACTTTGTGCCTAAGTCTATCTCCCTTTAGGAGAAGTATGGAATTACCATAACTTATACGGAAGAAATGGATATTTAAAGCAAACCAACCCTGAGCAAGGTGTCGTTTGGGATATTGAGAAGTATGTGTAAATAAGATTTTAATTTGGTTAGAGTTTTTTGGAACAAACAAAGAGGCTAACTTAATTCAAAAGATGTGGTTAAGGATTTTGGTAAGTGCCTCTTGATTTTCACTTTGGCACCAAAATCTCATTGGAATGACTTCCTAAAGTGAGAGGTAAATTGAGTACCACGATCCAAAATAATGGATAATGGAACTCCATGCAACCTCACTAACTCTGGATATATAATTTGGCATAATCTTCAACACTAAAAGTTGTCTTAACTGGCAAGTTGTCTTAACTGGCAAGAAATGAGCAATCTCTTTAGATAACATTTCTGTGAGGGAACTTGTTGATTCGCAAGCATGCAACTGGTCTACAATCTTTTCAACAAATTGGAATTCAAATCAAGTAGACTTGCGGTTGGAAAAACCATTAATACATCTCATTTTCTCAGTGGTCAGTGGTCCCTTTAATACATCTCATTACGCTGGTGTACGCTGTTATTTTTATTTTGTCTTGTTTTTGTACAGTGCTGTTGAGATTACCCCTTTTAAGTATTATGTTGGGATCTCAATATATTTTTATACTTTTTATAAACATCTAAGGTAAGACATAACTTATAAATGTGTGAAGTGAGGCCAAAAATTAATAAATATTATATTTTCTTAATTCATTTTATCAATTTTATATACATACTCGAATTGAGTTGGTTAAATTTTTTTTATAGCTGGCATCAGTCAATTGTCTACACAAAAGATTTAAGAAAACATTATAAAAGATGACACAAATGGATAAATAGGAGGTAGGTCTTGACTATCAAAATAAAATAAAATCAGAGCATTAAAAGACGTAATGAATATACAAAAAAAATCACAAATGCTAGCATAAATAGGAAAAAAGATAAAGAGTGGGACTTCATTCATAGTATCCAAACAAGGGAAAATAACTAAGTAGGTTTTAACTCCCAAAAAGTATGAAAGAATTAAATAAAAAATAAACCTAACAAATTTACAAAAATAACACAAAAGTTGGTTCAGATAGAAAATAAAAGAAAGAAAAGGAGTAGGAGTTAATTAGTAATACTTCCTAATAGCCAAAAGAGGGAAGCAGTTAAGTAGGTTCCAATTCTCTTTGAGATTGCTATGGGATTGCATAAATAATTTTAGTGGATATGATAAACCAATGAATTTCTCCACTAAGCAAAAAGTAAAGAAATCCTATTGGAAAACAATACTTGAACTTGATCTTTTGGAGAATGTTGATGACAAAATATTTTGTAAAGTTATGATCAAAATCTACAGAAGTTGAACTTAAATAGAATTGGTGATACCAAAGAATGAAAGGACATACCTTTCATTTAAATGACACACCATTTCAATAGAAGACACAACCATTCATTTAAAATACTTAATAATAATTTTATTTAAATAAAATTTCAACAGAGAGGTGTTTGATAAATTAAATTTGAATCATTAAATCTAACTTATTCCATGTTTCAGCCATTAAAATAGAAATTTGAAGAAAATAGAGAGAGAGGAAATGGAGAGGAGTCTCCTCCCTCTATGAGGTACTAGTAAGGTCTAGGTATATTCAATCCTCTCTAGACCTACTCTATAGAACTTTATCAAATATGTTATTATTGTTCAGTCATCAAATCTAACTTATTCCATGTATTAGCCATCAAAATAGAAACTTGGGGAAAATGGAGAGAGAGGAAATTGAGAGGAGCCTCCTCCCTCTATGAGATAGTAGTAAGGTCTAGGTACACTCTATCCTCTCTAGACCTACTCTATAGAATTTTATCGAATATGTTATTATTCTTAAAGGATTTTCATCACTTTTTCATTAACTTTTTCCTAAAAGTTAATCCAATAAAAAATTATAGTAATATCTAATCCAAGTTTAAATACACATGGGCAGGCCTGCCTTAATGAAATAAGCTTTTTCTTAAAAAGGACAATACAATCTTTAACTACTTACCAATCACTGCTCTTTTTTTTATAATGTTAGAACCCTTATTGTGGTGTATTGGAACCATTACGAAATTTGAGACTAATGTGGCATGATTGGAAAGTTTGGGACTAAGAGTGGGATATTTCAAATTTGGGGTCTTGAACTTTATTTGGGGCCAAGTAAAGTATACTTGGCAAAATGTGTATATAAATATACATATAGGCATACATATAAGAGTATTCTTATTGTGATAGTATTTCTTTGTGATTAAAACAAAAGCAAAATAAAGAGAGTTCTAGACTTAGTAGGGTTGCCCCACCTTAAGTGTGGAACCTTCTTATTGGGACAAGTGGGAGAGGTGGGGCAAGAAGAAGTATATACATATACATGTGGTCTCTTCTTCATCAAAAAAAAAAACACTTCAACACTTAGACAAATTTTCAAGAACATATTCTTCACTATTCTCAGTTGCTACAGTAACCAACCAAGAATTTGCGTTTTTTGATTCTAAAATTATTTTGACGCTACAAGCCAAGTATATTGAGTCCCCTAAGGAGCGTGGAGGCATTGGTTGGCCAAGAAAATACCTTATTCTACAGTTTTGATGATTTAAATTCCTTTAAGGGGTTTAAAAGATATGTGGATTTTTAGCTTTGTTTTATGCAAATTAAAGCTTGTATGTGTATCGGTATATGTTAAATTGAAAGGAAACCTTGAAAGTATAGCTTGTTAAAGTGAATTATGAAGTTGAGGGTTAAGGGTCGAAATTTGAATATGTAGGATTTTAGTGATATATTATTTTAAAATCATGATTTGGTGTTTAAATAGCATGAAAATGTTCCTTGTGGGGTTATCTGATGAATTTGGTGTGGCTGTGGTATTAAAAATGACTGTTGGTGTTGTTGGGTTTTTGTTGTTGTGTTGTTGGTTAGTTTGAGCCGAGTTGAATCTCGGGGCAGCCTATATTCTAGGGGAAGTACTGCCGAAAATTTTATAGAATTAGAGGCAAATTTGGGATTTAAAGCCCAAAAAGGGGGTCTTTAGCTAATTGTTGGCGTTATTGTGGTTTGTTATAGATATTAGGCATCCGGAAGTCTAAGTTGAGTTGGCTTGCCGTTGGAATTAGTTTGGCGAAGAAATTTGAGGTATGTAAGGCATTCCGTCCTTTGGTATTATTTAATTAAATATGTAAAATTTCTTCCCTCGTTCTTATTAAAATTATTAATGATTTTTTGGTCTGTTTATGGTTCGTATTTAGAATAGTTTATTTAGATTTGTGTGAAAAAATTGTTATATTGTGTCTTATTTGCAGCCGAATATGTGTTCATTAAGTTTTCTTTTTCTTATAGTTCTAAATGTCCAGGTTGGCTGCTCATTGCCTTGTGTTACTCTACTTTTAGCCTAGTTTTTCTCCTAGCAAAAGTTACGTTGACCTCGATATGAAGTGTAGTCATTGGATGTTCTTTATTGACCTCAAGATGTCATTACATGATATTCCAGCCAACTTTAATAGTCAAAACGTTCCGCCGAATTCATTATTAAACGCATCAATTGTTTTGCTTTAGCTTCTTCTGTTTTCTTTTCTCTTCTCTCAATTTGCTAACTCTGTTTTGGTTTCTAATATCACATTTAAGTTCATGAATGAGTGTAGTCCTAGATGCTTCTCTTTATTTATTTGAAAATGAATACATCTTTAAACAATCAAGTATGTCAGCTTCCTGGTTATTACGTCACTACTTGCGTGATTAAGTTGAAGCATGGTTTTAAAATTTTGGTATGTTTGTCTTAGTTTAGTTCTCCTATTTGGTGCATTCTGGGATTCAGCTATTTGATATGTTAATGACAGAAACAATCATAAACATGGCAAGCTTAAGAACCTATGATCTATATGCTCCAGTTTTTGAAGGAGTGATATGTCCAGATTAGTTCTACAGACTCATGCAGGGGCAGAGCATTGTTGAAATTATAAGAAATCATTTTATGAAAGACAATTCACCTTATAAGAAAAAGCTAAAAACTCCAGTATAAGAAGCCATTTTGTTAAGTTTATCCATCATGAAATCTTTTCTCTTCTTTCACAAAGACTAATTTAGAAAGGAACTATGTGTAGATTAAAGTTGTTTTTCTATTATATCCAAAAACGGAGAATAATAATTTGTAGCACTCAGCCTTGACTGACCAGTTAAGTTGTTAAGCTAAGAACTAAGAAGAATGCTGGGTCCAATTTTTATATCAGATGTATGTTCACCAAAAATAGTGTAAATTATTCAAGCTTGGGAAACCTGGCAACCAACCATCTTAGACAAACTGCTTTCAATGAGTTATGTGTTTGTATTGCTTAATCACTTACAACTCAAGGCGATTAACAAAGAACAAAAAGGACAATTTTTCAGCCACTGTCACAGGATCACCAGACCCAGGAAACCCAACTTGACTGCTCCCAGAATGCAACTCAAAAGCTTAAGAAAGAAAATAGCAATCGGCTATTTTCTCCGATGAAAATACAACACCAAGACGTGTAATTAAGAGAAACACATACTTCAAATCCCAAAGCATATCCATGGTATATAATGTGAAATAAATAATACTTTATTTATGAATATGAATATTTTACTTATTCTTTGGATTTATGACGATTATTTTATGCCTATGATTACGCCCAACTTTACTTGTGCTTATTATGATATAGATTTGGTTGTAGTTTGGCGTTATGTTGTTTTTGGCATTATGTTGTATTTGGCGTTATATTATGTTTGGTGTTATAGTGTGTTTGGCGTTATATTGTGTTTGGGCTTTTTTTGGATATGTTGGCATTACAGCTGGTGAGTGAAGCAGTCTTCCCTAGCTCACGTAGGTGCAGCGGTCTTCCCTGGCTCACTTATCAGCATTATGCCATTTCTGTATTATGACTTGTGAGCGCAACGGTCTTCCCTGGCTCACGTGAGTGCAGTGGTCTTCCTGGCTCACCCCTTTATATATTATGACTAGTGAGCGCAGTGGTCTTCCCTGGCTCAGTCATCCTATGTTGGTATTATGTGACAGGAATTCAGGGATATGTATTTTGGAAAGTAAGAAATTTGATATTTCGGTTATGTTTCGATCTACTATGATTGTGTTTCAGTTATCCCTCAGTTTCATGCATTGGGAAGTAAGCATGTAATAATTTGAATATGCATTCACCGTTATGCTTTGGCCTTGTTTACTATACACCTCATGTTCGAGTAAGTCAGCACTTGATATTACGGGTTTGCATATAGCTATTGTACTTTTGATTTAATGGTTGTCCTGACATATATATAGATATATATACTCTGTACTTTCTACTTTATATATTCGGTACGTATTTCATACTGACCCCCTTTCTTCGAGGGCTACATTTCATGCCCGCAAGTACAAACGTACAAGAGAGAAATCCACCAGCTTAGGATCCCTATCTACCGTTTGAAGTGCTCCTTTCGCCTCGGAGCAAACTTTTGGTATATTTACCCTTATTTTCGTCATTTTGTATTTATGTACATTTGAGGGTATGACGGGGGCCCTGTCCCGTCTTCTGACTCTATTAGTATAGTTAGTGGTCTGTGGATGCCTGTGAGTAGGGGATAGGTCAATTTGTATGTTATGTACGTATGATATGTATGTTGGGCAGTTTAACCGCAGCGGTGACCTTGTCGGCCCGCTTTTATATATATATATGAATTGTATGCTGAGAATTTTCTGTATGCAGGGTTGGTTAGTCAATAAAAAAAAAGAAATTCTACCAAAATTTCTGTAAATAAGTTAGTTGTTATAACTGAAATCTGGGTTAGTGTGTATGTCTGGGTACCCCAATCGGGCACTAGTCATGGCCCATGAGTTGGGCCGTGACAGAAGGAAGTGGTATCAGAGCGGTGAGTCCTCTGAGTGTCCACAGATCGTGTCTAGTAGAGTCTTGTTTATCGGTGTGTCATGCACCACATCTATAAATAGGAGGCTACAGGATATTTAGGATGTCACTCTTTTTCTAATCATAGATCGTGCGTTAGAGCGATGTCAGTAGGACGATTCCCTTCCTGACAAAAAAAATTATTTTGGTTTCAGATATGCCACCGAGAAAGGCCCTGGCTGCCCGGAAGGGTAGGCCTATAGGGATCAGTGAGACCCGTCAGGGTCGGGGAGCTACCAGGGCTCATACGCAGCATGGGTTGGACATCGTATCCTCGATAGCTAGTTTAGTTACTCCTTCAGCCCCTCAGCAAGGTACACAGATCGGGGAGCTGCGGGAGGCGGTGCAGTTATTAACTCAGTTGGTGGCATATCAGGCCCACAGGTAGGAGGCAGGTAGTAGTCAAGCAACCCGTCGAGATTGTTCTCGAGCTCATGATTTTTTGGCATGTGGGCCACCAGAGTTCTTTGGGTCCAAACCTTCAGAGGACCCTCATGAGTTCGTGAGACAGATACAGTGAACATTACGGGTGATTGGGTCATCCGAGGTAGAATCGGTAGAGTTTGCATCCTATCGGTTGCATGATGTAGCGGTAAATTGGTATAAGTCATGGTTGTCATCCAGAGATGAGGGTGCTCCGCCAGCTATCTGGGGCGAATTTATTGAAGCATTCTTGGCTCACTTTTTACCTGCAGAGATCAGATGCGCCAGGGAGGATAGGTTTTTGATGCTGAGGCAGCAGGGCCGGTCAGTTCGAGAATACAGCCTGGAATTTGATTCATTAGCCCGGTATACTCTTAAACATGTTGCCAGCATGACCGACCGCATGCATCACTACATAGTAGGACTGGACTCTTACTACATTTATAGCTGCATGGTCATGGTGGCCCAGCCTGGTATGGATATTGCCCGTATTCAGGCCCATGCCCAGGGCATGGAAGATCGCCGCGAAGGACACCAGATGGACAGGGCAGATGACAGAAGACAGCCCAAGAGGGCTAGGGCGTTCGAGTATGTAAGGGATTATCGGGATGAACCGCTCCAGCTGAAACAGAGTAGGTACTCTCCCCGGCCTGTACAGAGTGCACCCCAGCTAATCGCTAGCAGGAGGTTGGAGGAAGCAGGTTCGCGTTCCAGCAGTCAGACGAGGCCGCTTAGACCTCGGTGTTCTTATTGCAGGAAACGGCACCCTGGGGAGTGTTTTCATGCCATGGGTGCTTGTTTTGAATGCGGCCAACAGGGCCACCTGAGGCAAGATTGTCCAGTTAGGAGTGGAGTAGATAGGTTAGCTCAGCCGACTGGGTCAGTTATTGGGTCCTCTTCAGCCTTCGTAACTATGCGCCCTGTAGGGTGAGGTACGCCAACATCGGCAGGGCGAGGCAAGACCAAGTGGAATTTTGGAATCTGGCGGTCCTTCGAACTGTATCTATGCACTGACTAGTCGACAAGACTAAGAAGCGCCGCTAAACGTCGTTGCAGGTACATTACTTGTCTCTTTCGAATGTGTAAGCATTGATTGATTTTAGATTTACATTCTCGCATCTATTTCTTTTTGGGGGGGAAGTTCAAGAGTAGATTAAGGGAAATCGTACCCTCCCTTGGTTAGTAAACTCCCCCAAGGTATGTGCATGACTCATGAGACTAGTTTAACATTCGAGGGCGAATGTATTAAAAGGGGGGAGGATGTTAGAACCCGTATTGTGGTGTATTGGAACCATTACGAAATTTGGGACTAATGTGGCGTGATTGAAAAGTTTGGGACTAAGAGTGGGATATTTTAAATTTGGGGTCTTGAACTTTATTTGGGGCCAAGTAAAGTATACTTGGCAAGATGTGTATATAAATATACATATAGGCTTACATATAAGAGTATTCTTATTGTGGTAGCATTTCTTTGTGATTAAAACAAAAGCAAAATAAAGAGAGTTCTAGACATAGTAAGGTTGCCCCACCTTAAGTGTGGAACCTTCTTATTGGGACAAGTGGGAGAGGTGGGGCAAGAAGAAGTATATACATATACATGTGGTCTCTTCTTCATCCAAAAAAAAAAAACACTTCAACACTTAGACAAATTTTCAAGAACATATTCTTCACTATTCTCGATTGCTACAGTAACCAACCAAGAATTTGCATTTTTTTATTTTAAAATTATTTTGATGCTACAATCCGAGTATATTGAGTCCCCTAAGGAGCGTGGAGGCATTGGTTGCCCAAGAAAACACCTTGTTCTATAGATTTGACGATTTGAATTCCTTTTAGGGGTTTAAAAGGTATGTGGATTTTTAGCTTTGTTTTATGCAAATTAAAGCTTGTATGTGTGTTGGCATATGTTAAATTGAAAGGAAACCTTGAAAGTATAGCTTGTTAAAGTGAATTATGAAGTTGGGGGTTGAGGGTCGAAATTTGAATATGTAGAATTTTAGTGATATATTGTATTAAAATCATGATTTGGTGTTTAAATAGCATGGAAATGTTCCTTGTGGGGTTATCTGATGAATTTGGTGTGGCTATGGTATTAAAAATGATTATTGGTGTTGTTGGGTTGTTGTTGTTGTGTTGTTAGTTAATTTGAGCCGAGTTGAGTCTCGGGGTAGCCTACATTCTAGGGGAAGTGCTTCCAAAAATTGTATAGAATTAGGGGCAAATTTGGGATTTAAAGCCCAAAAAGGGGGTCTTTAGCTAATTATCGGCGTTATTGTGGTTTGTTGTAGACATTGGGCATCCAGAAGTCTAAGTTGAGTTGGCTTGGCGTTGAAATTAGTTTAGCGAAGGAATTTGAGGTATGTAAGGCATTCCGCCCTTTGGCATGATTTAATTAAATATGTAAAATTCCTTCCCTCGTTCTCATTAAATTTATTAATAATTTGCTGGACTGTTTATGGTTCATATTTAGAATACTTTATTTAGATTTGTGTGAAACAATTGTTATGTTGTGTCTTGTTTGCAGCCGAATATGTGTTCATTAAGTTTTCTTTTTCTTATAGTTCTTAGTGTCCAGGTTGGCTGCTCATTGCCTTGTGTTACTCTTCTTCTAGCCAAGTTTTCCTCCTAGCAAATGTTATGTTGACCTCGATATGAAGTGTAGTCATTGGTTGTTCTTTATTGACCTCAAGATTTCATTACATGATATTCCACTCAATTTTAATAGTCAAAACGTTCCGCCGGATTCATTAGTAAACGCATCAGTTGTTTTGCTTTAGCATCTTCTGGTTTTTTTTCTCTTCTCTCATTTTGCTTCCAACATAACATTTAAGTTCATGAATGATTGTAGTCCTGGATGCTTCTCTTTATTTATATGAAAATGAATACATCTTTAAACAATCAAGTATGTCAGCTTCCTGGTTATTACGTCACTAGTTGCGTGATTAAGTTGAAGCATGGTTTTAAAATTTTGTTATGTTTGTCTTGGTTTAGTTCTCCTATTTGGTGCATTCTGGGATTCAGTTGTTTGATATGTTACTGATAGAAACTATCATAAACGTGGCAAGCTTAAGAACCTATGATCTATATGCTCCAGTTATTGAAGGAGTCATATGTCCAGATTAGTTCTACAGACTCATGGAGGGGCAGAACATTGTTGAAATTATAAGAAATCATTGTATGAAAGATAATTCACCTGATAAGAAAAAGCTAAAAACTCCAGTATAAGAAGCCATTTTGTTAAGTTTATCCATCATTAAATCTTTTCTCTTCTTTCACAAAGACTAATTTAGAGAGGAACTATGTGTAGATTAAAGTTGTTTTTCTATTATATCTAAAAAAGGAGAATAATAATTTGTACCACTCAGCCTTGACTGATCAATTAAGCTATTAAGCCAAGAGCTAAGAAGAATGCGGGGTCCAGTTTTTATATCAAATGTATGTCACCAAAAATAGTGTAAATAATTCAAGCTTGGGAAACCTGGCAACCAACCATCTTATACAAACTGCTTTCAATGAGTTATGTGTTTGTATTGCTTAATCACTTACAACTCAAGGCGATTAACAAAGAACAAAAAGGATAATTTTCCAGCCACTGTCACAGGATCACCAGACCCAAGAAACCCAACTTGACTGCTCCCAGAATGCAACTCAAAAGCTTGAGAAGGAAAATGGCAATCGGTTATTTTCTCCGATGAAAATACAACACCAAGACGTGTAATTAAGAAAAACACATACTTCAAATCCCAAAGCATATCCATGGTCTATAATGTGAAATAAATAATACTTCATTTACGAATATGAATATTTTACTTATTCTTTGGATTTATGATGATTTTTTTATGCCTATGATTGCGCCCAACTTTACTTGTGCTTATTATGATATAGATTTGGTTGTGGTTTAGCGTTATGTTGTATTTGGCATTGTGTTATGTTTGGCATTATGTTGTGTTTGGCATTATGTTGTGTTTGGGCTTTTTTTTGGATATGTTGGCATTACAGCTGATGAGTGCAGCGATCTTCCCTAGCTCACGTGGGTGTAGCGGTCTTCCTTGGCTCACTTATCAGCATTATGCCATTTCTGTATTCTGACTTGTGAGCGCAGTGGTCTTCCCTGGCTCACCCCTTTCTGTATTATGACTAGTGAGCGCAGTGGTCTTCCCTTGCTCACTCATCCTATGTTGGTAATATGTGACAGGAATTCAGGGATATGTATTTTGGAAAGTATGAAATTTGATATTTCAGTTATGTTTCGGTCTACTATGATTGCGTTTCAGTTATCCCTCAGTTTCATGCATTGGGAAGTAAGCATGTAATAATTTGAATATGGATTCACTGTTATGTTTTGGCCTTATTTACTATATACCTTATGTTCGGGTAAGTCAGTACTTGATATTGCGGGTTTGCATATAGCCATTGTACTTTTGATTTAATGGTTGTCTTGACATATATATAGATATATATACTCTGTGCTTTCTGCTTTATATATTCGGTATGTATTTTGTACTGATGCCCTTTCTTCGGGGGATGCATTTCATGCCCGCAGATATAGACGTACAGGACAAAAATCCACCAGCTTAGGATCCCTGTCTACCGTTTAAAGTGCTCTTTTTGCTTCGGAGCAAACTTTTGGTATATTTACCCTTATTTTCGTCATTTTGTATTTATGTACATTTGGGGGTATGACGGGGGCCCTGTCCCGTCTTCTGACTCTATTAGTATTGTTAGAGTTCTGTGGATGCCTGTGAGTAGGGGATAGGTAAATTTGTATGTTATGTACGTATGATATGTATGTTGGGCGGTTTAACCGCAGCGGTGACCTTGCCGGCCCGCATGTATATATGCATATATGAATTATATGCTGGGAATCATCTGTATGCAGGGTTGGTTAGTCAATAAAACAAAGGAAACTCTGCCGAAATTTCTGTAAATAAGTTAGTTGTTATAACTGGAATCTAGCTTAGTGTGTATGTCTGGGTACCCCAATCGGGCACTAGTCACGGCCCATGGGTTAGGTCATGACATGTAATGAATTTAAGTTTTGCGCATAGTTAGTGTACTAAATATTTTAAATCATCAGGTAATGTTGATATACTATTGTTGGTTATTTATTTTTTCTAAGTTTTCTTTTTCTTTCTACTATTTTTAACTTTATTTTCTAAAATTTAATAAGCTAGATTCTCAGCCCAAACCTTCTCTCCATGTTTTCTTTTTCTTGTTTGTCTTTTTAACCCCATATTCATCTCTCTTTAATGTGATTATTGAATTTAAAGATTTTGATGCAGACTTTATTTGATATTTGCACTTTAAATATTTCATCAAGTTTTTTTTTCTAAAAAAGATAAGAAAAAACTTAATATCATTTGCAAAGTTTTCATCGATTATGAATGAAACAGCCCTCATGTACTTCGGAATTCGCATAATCGTAATTTTTATATATCTCAAAATCCATGCGTGATTTTAGAAATCCGACTTTATATTCTTGATTAAAGGAAAAATTGAGTGGGAAATAGGTATAACTAGGATTTTAGAAGACCCGTAGTGAAAAATAATTTTCGCTAATATACGAATTCCAGAGACTGTCCCAACCTTCATTGCGCCAGGGGCACAGACCGATGCAAAATTTTCCTAGTTTTCTTATTTCATCCTGGGGTAATAGCCCAATACCTATTTAAACGTGGAATCTTCCATACGTAGCCATTTATTTCAATCTAAAATTCACAAAACGCTTTCTAAAACTTCCCCAAGACTTTATCAAATCTCTCATTCAAACTCAAGGATTTCAATCTCAATCTTGGAACTCAAGAACCCATCTCAACCTTCAAGTCTTCCCCAACTTTATCCCAAGAAAATCCAAGTTTAAGGTATGTGAGTCTTAATCCATGGGTCCTTTCACCCATGGAGCCCAACCTTCTCACTGTATAAAAGTTGCATTATTTCAAGTTGTATTACTCATAGGTATCTCTTACTATGAATTATGAACGTAAATTATGTTGGATTTTATCAAGTATTAATTGATTACGCTTGAATATCTATTTTAATCTCCTACCATGAGTTGATTTATATCTATTGAAGTTTTGCATGATGTGAACTATGAAAACTATGAACTATTGCGAATTTTGAGATGAATTTCAATATACCCAAAATGAGGGTTTTACTACAATATTGGTGGGCTGAATTGAATTGATTTATTTCTTCTTGTTATACTCTTGAGTTGTATGATTTTCAACAAGTGTCATGAACCCACCATGTGTTTGATGAAATTACATGACAAGAATTTCTAAGTTGTTGATCAATGTTCTATTGTAAGATATGTCAATTATGAACGTTAAAAATGTCGAAGGGATAATACGCATGCTATGAGCTCATGAGAATATTATGAATGATATGAAGCCCTTCTTGATACTTTGATGTGATGGTTTGGTAAACTATTCTTATATTATCTACCGAAAAGGCCATGCCGTAAGGTAGAACAAATCGCAACTCCTATCGAAAAGATTGAATCGTAAGGTAAGGACATCTCTCCTACTGAAAAGATTATATCGTACATTAAGGACATCTCTCCTACTGAAAAAATTATATCATAAGGTAATGACATCTCTCCTACCAAAAAAATTGTATCGTAAGGTGAGGATATCTCTCTTATAGAAAAGATTGTATCATAAGATAAGGGCACCTCTTAATTCCTACCGAAAAGATGGTATCATAAGGTAAAGGAAATCTTATACTACCTACTGAAAAGGCTATGCTGTAAGGTAAGGATATTGATGACACTCTCCAAGAAGGTTATACCGTAAGGTGAGTGGGTGGTTTATTTGGCCATTCTTATACATATTTGTGTACGACATTGAGCATATGTTTCATATTAAGTTTATACCTATTGGTTATGACCATATGTCTTCATTTTTATGGAATATCACCTTTGCTGCATTGCACCACACATGCTTAGTACATTCCAAGTACTAACACATACTCTATGCCTATATGATGTCACCATGTAGGGACTGGTGCCCCCCATTGATCATCCTTCCCCCTGTGGCTAGTCGGACCGTTCGAAGTTAGCTTTTGGTGAATCCTCACATCCGGGGATGATATCTATTTCCTTTCATGCTTATGTTGAGATTTTATCTTATATTTTGGACACTTATCTATGAGGGTGAGCCGAGGAGATGTTTTGGCCCTCGCCCCATCTACTAGTAGAGGAGTCGTTGGATATTGAGATGTTTTGTATTATTAAGCTTGACTCCCTATGGCTATCTATATGAAAGACTTCCCTTACTCCCGCTCTCTTTTAATTTGTTGTTGTTATTTTGGTTCTACGACTAACAATGCGTGAATGATATACTAAGAGGCTTGTTTGAGATTCCTTCGAGTTCCCCATTCGCCGTGTGACGTCTATGCCCTAGGCTTGGGTCATGACATTGAATTTTGATGCTTATATTATTTCTCTCCAAGATTAACAAGTTGAAGCATGGAAGAATTAGTTCTTGCAATTATAATAGTATTTGGCTTGAAGAATTATTTTATTAATTATGAAGATTTTGTTAAGAGAGAAATATGGAAACGTTACATTTGATATATGTTTTAAAAGGAAATAATACTTTTCACTCACCACTTTTATATGCTATTTTTTCATATGTTCTTGTGGATAAGAGTGTCCTCTGATTTCATAGTTTTTTAAAATTTATGTTTAGTTTTTACAAAACTAGTGGAACTTGGTACTTTCTGTGTATTTCATTCCACAAAGTATTGGCTCCATCAACAATAAAATTATCTCGTAAGTTGCAATAACTGTCATTTATGCTTAATCATGAATTTGCCCTCACATTTAGCTTCATTTTTAGAACACATCCAATTATTGCACACATTAACAACACTAGCATGCTAAATTCAGATGCAGTAAATGTTGTAATACAGATTCAGTCTCAATTCCACAAGGACAAAGGAAGGCTTGAACATGTAATTTACTCTGAAGCCTGATCTAGTAGATGTATATAATCTAAGTCCAAATATGTAAGTTACTATTTGGAGACTCAAACTATTGACCGTAAAATTTCATTGTTCAAATCTTTACTTTAATGTTCCTAAAGATGAATTCTTCTTTTTTGAATACATGAGATGAGCGTCTTTGTAAGCACATAGTCATTAAAAGAACTCGCATGGAATGATTTATGAACACTCAATATCACATAGTTACCAAAATGTAGAGTGATGATTAATTAAGCCATGAAACAAATGAAGCAAACGAATGTCATGCTTATGTTAAAAGTTTCAGAAAAAAAAGAATGTCATGCAAACAAGATATATATGAATGCATAGATTTGTACTAACAGAACTACAATCACATACCCGTAACCGAGCACTAAACCAAAAATTCTCCTCTACAGTTAAATTTTCATGTACAATATCATCTTGAGGTACAAAGCCAATGATTTTTTGTATGACTGTATTAGTTCAAGCTTCCCATTTATGAGAATCAAACCGATTATGGAACACCCAACAACCTTCCCAGTCAATGCAGAAAGAAATGTTGTCTTTATAGCACCAAATGGACCCATAAAAGAAGAAACATGACCAGGTGATAATTTCCCCGATACACATATCAATAAATGCTTGTTTTTCCCCTTCAAAGTTAGTGTCAAATCTTTGAAACAAACCTCAATGGGGGGTTTAGTTCTAATCTCAATATCATTTGCCATTGAGATTACATCAAAAAATGTCAAATTCTTATTCTGCTCCTGCATAGCTTTTTCTTTCTCAATTTTACCGTATGCATATTTAAAGATTTGGTTCTTGGTTTGCAGCTTTTCAGCCTTAGGCTTTTTCGTAAAGCATTAGTCAACCCAATACAAGTTCCCTCATAGAAAGAAGTCTCATATCTCTCATGATGATATTTTTAGTTTCAACGCTAGGGACTATGCAAAATCACTCACTCTATGGTTCAGGAATCTATGCTCCTCACTTGTAGTCACCAATAGGGGTACACACCTCAAAGGGTTCACATAACAATTTGGGGCACACGTGAAGTCTATTAGCAACAAATAGAGTAATGAAAGATCATAGAGTGACATCCGAATCCAATAAAGCATACACATCATAATAAGTGTTCATATGTTATCTAAAGAAATTGCTCACAAACTGAGCAAGTATGGTGCAGATTGGTATGGATTCCCCCCGGTTGAGGAGATGGCTATAAGTTATCTCGTAATTCTCTTCGAGATTGCTATGAGATTGCACAAATAATTTTAGCGGATATGACAAACTAATGAATTTCTCCACTAAGCAAACAGTGACGAAATCCTATTGGAGGCTATCTTTTGAAATACTCTCAGCTTCTGAAACAATAGCCTTGACTTGCAAGTCTAGGCACGTATCCCCTACCAAAGGTATAGGACGTAGACAGGTGCTCGACCTTATCATTTACTAGACAATATTGATGCTTCTGACTTGAATCTTGGGCTGAAATGCTACTATACAATATATATTACTTATAGGAAGTGAATGAAAATACTCTAGAAAGATGACACTTATTGAAAAAAAGAAGCAAAAATATTATCTTGAGCTCTAATCTACATAATAACCACTGAGGTGTACCACAGGGGTCTCCTTCAAGGGGTGATGTGATAAATATGAGCCATTGAGAATACTCTGCTTTCCATAAATATAAAACCTCCGGTGATAACTACAGGGTGAAAAAGGCTTCTCCCGGAGCTTGTTTATGTCAAGATTAAAAGAAGGAGTTAATGGCATCCTTGGGTCCATCATCTGAGTAACTACATAATTGGGATTGTCTTATTAGAATAAGGATATATAGAGCCCATACCTTTTGCATTCAATTCAGATTTGTGAAAAATAAGGTGATACTCATTCTGCATTCTCATATCACCACCCTTTATGTCACTTATAGTCCTTACCTTCTGAAGTCAGCTAGATGCCTATCCATGAATCATTCTATCTTTTGGCATCTACCTCACTTCATAAGGAAAGGACAATAAGTGACATAAAGGGTGGTGATGTGAGAATACAGAATGAGCATCATCTTCTCTTTCCCAAATCTGATTTGAATGCGAAAGGTATGGGCTCCACAAATTCTTATTCTAATAAGACAATCCCAGCTATACAGTTACTCAGCCTTATGAACCAAAGGATACCATCCACTCCTTCCATAGTTGAGATAATGATACTTGCGAAATTGGCCTTAGGGCAGACGAAGAGTCTCTACGAGTCATAGATCACACTATAGGTCATAGAAAGTGGTCTCCAACTCACCCTAGACCCCAAATTCTTTTTTTATCATTCTATAGAGGGATTAATGTCCCTCTCCTATTTCTCTTCCTTTACATCTCTCAGTCGACAATCACAACTCTATCGCTCACCCCACACCTCACTTCTTATTTTTATCTCTACTTTGCCACCTCCATTTCTATTGAAGATGGTCGCCACCCAACAACCTCCACTGTCTCCTCTTCACCGATGAGACCCAACTGAAACTAACCCTAAAACCCCAATTGTCTTGTCTCCAATGGATAACCACCATAAAAATCCTCCTCCATCCCTACCTCAGTAAAAAAAACTACCAAATCCCCCTTTTCTGAGTTACAGAGGCAAGCTCAACATCAAGAATGGTGACATGAACTAATTAGTGAAGAGAAGCTAACATGGAAGATGATAGAAGTCTCTGGAGAAGACAAGAAGAGAAAGAAGCGGCGAAATTTTTGGGGTATTCTAATTTAGAAAGCCCTAACTATGCTTTTATACTAGGGTTTAGGGGAGATTTTGGGCCGGTTTTATTGCTTATTTTTGGGCCAGGGACAACTTTATACAAATTTTTATTTGCTAATGAATAAAAAGGAGTGACCAACTCTGCAATTTTTTTTTAAAAAAAAATCCCTTTTTCCTTTCGATTGTCCAAAACTAGCTGAACAACTAGAGTCTCCAATGAAAACCCTCCCCTATGTCCCATATCTTCTCTCTCCATGTCTATATCTGTATCACTTTGGAGATTTGGTGAAGCAAACTCTATTAGTAACAATCACGAACAAAGTTAGTTTTGAACATTGCCAAAAAAATTTCCTAATGTTGTTTGAACATTGTCAATGTTGTTTGAACTTTTTAACTATTTTAATTATATTAAATGTAATAAAAATTAAATGAAAAAGATTTTATTATTATAGTGAAATCCCTACATAAAGAATCTTTTTTAGTTAAAGTAGTCCAAAAAAACTTTGAAATAATAATTACCAAAAAGTTTTTTTTTAAAAGGAAAAAGGGAAAAAATATTAATGGAAACTTTGAAATAATAATTACCAAAAATTGTTTCTTTTAAAGAGAAAATGTGAAAGCCTAATGAATTCACTTTGGTTAAAAAAAAATTCTTATTTTAAGGGGAAAAGGGAAAACCTTCTTATTTTAAGGAAAAAAGAAAAAAGTTTTTATAGTCTTTGGTATAAAAAAAAGTATTATTTTTTTTAAGGGAAAACTGGAGATTGATTTATTTTTTCAAATAATAATTTAAAAAGGGTATTTCTTTTAAGGGGAGAACATAATTTTTTTAAAAAAATATTTTTTTTAAGAGGAGAACTTATTAATTGTTTGAAAATAGTTTACCATATTTCAATAAAAGTTCTTCTAATTTCACCATAAATTCTATTATATGAGGAAATGTTTTGTCCTAAATATAATAAAATATTAATTTCTTTTCCTTGTATAAAAATACTTTAATTTCAACTTTCGACTAATCAATCATTTAACAACAAATAATTCAGCTTGTATCTTCTTATTTTACGCTTTCTCTCAAGCTTCAATTTGATTCCCAGGTTTACTTATACTACACACTTACTTTCTTTGTTTCATAGTCTTTTCCTTTTCTTTTTCATTTTTTGAATTTAAAGAAAACAATATTAATTGTTATGTCAGCTTAACTTGCTTTATTCAAATTATATTATGGCCTTAGATTCATTAGTTGAGTCTAATAAATTTTTGTTATTTAAAAATTTCTCTTATTTTGTAACTAACATCTCTGTCTATTCACAAGTTTTATCCATTCGGGGAAAGTTAGATCTCAAGTAAGATAATACTTTTTCACTGAATAATTTTTTATTATATAAATTCATCTATTCGGGTAAAGTTAGATCTCAAATAAGATAATACTTTTTCATCAAATAATTTTTTATTATATAAATTTATATACTATTCTTATTATTTATTTTTATCAATAATTTATTTTAGACAATCTTGCAATTGATTCTGAGAAGGACTTGATCAATGAAGTTGTGTCAATTAATACCTTAAAAAGATATGATTCGTACTGGATAATAAAAGTCTTACTTATTGACAATGGACCAATAAAATAATATAAAAGGGGCACCAATGAAGGTACTCGAAAGACTTTAACATTTGTCGATGAAGAGGTAATTTTTTTTAATATTTTAACATTACATATATATGTTAGTTATTAATGTTTAATTTTTTTTAACAGAGCATAATAGTTGATGCTACACTTTTTAATGATCATGTTGTAAAGTAGGATGAAAAATTGCAACAAGGCAAGTCCTCAGTCAAGATTCAGCCTATGGCTAATGCTACAAAATAAGCTCATGACAATAGATAGGTTGCAAACACGGGGAATAGATGTTAATCCTATCTGCAAGCTTTGCCAAATTGAACTGGAAACAAGAGATCACCTCTTTGTAGATTGTTCTTTTACCCACAACATATGGAGAAAACTGTCGAACTGGTTAAATTGGCAACAGAGAGCAACAACAACTTGGGCTGATCATCAAGTTTGGCTAGTGGCATCCTAAAAAGGTAGGACAATTAAAGCTCAACTGTTTAAGCTAGTGTATACTGAGGCAGTGTATATGATCTGCAATGAAAGAAATCTTAGAATATTTGAAGGCAAGAATAGACATAGCGATGCAATAGCTAGGGAAGTAGCATAAATTTTTAATGTCAGAGCAAATGCAACAGTAAGCTTAGGCTGCAACAACTTGTATTCCCACTGGGACATAATTTCTGCTAGGAGTCTTTTTCAACTGAGATAGCAATGAGTTAAATTGCTATGCTATGTAAAATTCATTTGGTGGTTAATGAAATATTAGTCACCAAAACAAATTGCAACAAGGCAAAGTTTATCACATCATAAATGGATGTATTAATAATGCTAAACCGATTTTTCTATCGGTAAACAAAGAGATTGAGGTTGGATTCATCGATAACACTGTAGTTCAGGATTGCAACAGTCAATTTTCTACTATCTTTTTTTCAAACAATTTTATTTCATTTCAAGATACAATATTACGTATCGAGGGAAAAATTTGGATAAGTCTTTTAGATTGTACAGACTATTAAATATAAAAATAATATGTTCCTCTTAGTGACTTAACAATTTTTTCTTAATCTTCTATCTAGATATACTTGGAATGTTTGAGAGTTCAACGATCTTCATTAGATAAAAAAGAAAATAAAAAAAGATTGTACTTATGAACGAGAAGTAAGTTAAATTTATTTTTTTTAAAATTATTTTGAAAATTGCAAATACTCTTAGATTTAAAAAAATCTTCTATTATAAATTTCAAAAATTATGTTTATGAAAACAATCTTCTATTATAAATTTCAAAATTTATACTTATGTATTTAGTTATCAAATTCAAATGTTATCGAAAAATAATAACCTTATAGGGTGAATCATCATAAATAGATACTAAACTGCTGCAAAAGGTTGAATATTGAAAGACTTGTAGTAGCATTTTGTAATGTTAGAATTAAACAATACGAAGGTACTATATTAATTTTTGTATATTCTTATTAGGACCTATGCAGATATAACTATGTTGTTGTGATGATGACAAATAGAACCAGGTTTAGGTTGTTATACCAGTAGTCACGAAGTAGAGTCTCACTAGGAGATGGAGTGCCAGATAAGAAAACAGAATCAGGAAATGACTCAGAAAGGAAGCAACATCAAAATAGGACTTCTACAAGGAAAAACGTTCATGCTCTACTCAAAGAAGTAATCCTAGAATGGAACAATTTTGGGGCTAACTATATAAACAATCTTTAACCCTAGTATATCCCAAAAAAGAAGTGAGTCGAATAAAATGAACCAGGTTCACTAGGCAAAAGGTGAATAAGAGAAAAGAGCGGGAATAGAAGAAAACCTTGTGTGACGTCAACATACTCCTAAATAAGGTATATAAGGATTCTGGCCAAGAATAACACTACGAACAGAACTCTTCTAATGTGAACTATATAAGGATCAATGGAACCCTAGAAAAGTAGCTTTTGTGCCACATAAACATGGATGATTCAACAACAAAGGCAAGGAGCAATAATCGAGCAACACTTGAAAGAAAGAAGATCTAAAGTTAGAATTTCTTTTTGAAAAGTCTATCTTATTTCCTATGTGTTCTACTTATAATTACTATTTAGGGACAATTATTACAAGTGCAAACGTATTTTGAGAGGGTTGTAACAAGAAGTGGGTTTGACTTCTTAGAGAGTAGAATAAGCGATTGGAGTAGATCATTAGAGTTGTTTGTGAGAGTAGGTTTGGCTCTCGTTTGTTGCTAGTAAGGTGAGTTGGGAGTTGTGAGTTTGTAAGTTGACATTACTCAAGTTTTGAAGTAGCGAAGTTGTTGAAATCCTACAAGTGTAGGTAGTAGTTATATATCCCTTGAGCAAGAAATTTTTCCACTATAATTTTGTGTGTTTGTTTAGTGTTACATTCATTCTTAATTTGTGATACTGCTAATGAACTTGGTTCACTAGTAGGACAGCGGTAGTAGTCTTTTCAATTCTCTATTTAATTTTCATTATATTTAATATTTAGTAGGGGTGGTTCCTCTTACACTGCCGGGCGCAGACAGAGTGAGAGCAATGTAGTTTCTTCACCACCAGTTGGGTCATACTTTGTCGGTAGTCACGGTTCTAGGATAGTCGAATTGGGGCAGTACGACCGTGACCGCGGAGACAGGGCTATATCAGGTTGTTTTGGGTGCGAGCTGCCAAATTATTGGCTCAGAGATTGCCCAAAGCATAGAGTAGCACTTGATACCCTACAGCTCACCAGGTCACCTCCTACACCTGGTGGCAAGCGTAAGGGTAAGGGCAAGGGTTAGGATCGTGGCCGCTGGGATGATCTGTACAGGGACTAGAAGGATTATCAATAGGGTGCTTAAGGGCCCATCAGTGGTGGTAGAGCCAGAGGTGGTAGTGATGTTTGAGGAGAAGGCCATCAAGGCCACTTTTATGTCGCACCAGCATTGGCCAAGGCTGAGGCTTTTAATGAGGCCATCATAGGTGTGTTTACTGTATGCCAGTAGCCAGCTTCAGCCTTATTTGATCGAGGTTCAACATTCTCTTATGTATTTGTGTATTATGTTTCCCTCCTCCACCGAACAACCACCATTGCCTACTCTTCACCGATGAGACCCAAGTAAAACTAAACCTAAGACCCCAATTGTCTCATCTCCTATAGATAGCGACCATAAAACTCCTCTTATCTCCATCCCTACTCCAGTAAAAAACCTATCAAATTCCTCTTTCCATTCCATTGTCCTAAACTAGCTGAACAACTTCCATCTCCAGCGAAAACCCTCCCATGTGTCCCATATCTTCTCTCTCCATGTTTATGTCTGTATCACTTCGGAGATTTGGTGAAGCAAACTCTATTAGTAACAATCATGAACAAAGTCATTTTTGAACATTGCCAAAAAAGTTCCTAATTTATTATATTAAAAGGGGAAAGGGGAAAGCTTCTAGCTTCAAAGTTAGATTACAGTTATACCCTCCGTAGTATGTTAAAATTATTTTTAAAAAATTTATTTAAATTTTAAAAAATAATATATTGATTATCTTCCAAAATTAAGAAATTTAAAATGCCTTAAGGAAGCCTATCCAAATTCTTGGTGTTTTTTCCATCTTCCCTATTCTCATACGTTGCAACAGTTTTAAACTTTCAGTAATTGTTCTAATTTGTTTTCCTCTATCATCAATACATACATTTAAGTCACCTTCCTTTATCTAAATACTACTTTTAGTAATACTCACTTTATACACTCAATCAATTAAACATTTACCTTTTAATGAATTTATATCCATCTCGATATTTGATATATAAAGCTAAATAAAAGAAAAGTGATGTGACACTCTTTGGCCAAGGATCATATTTATTTTTTACTCATTTTTTGATAATCTTTATTTATTTTTTTATTATTACACAAAAATGAATGTGTCAATTATTACTCCATATATTCATGATCGTTAATATAAAAATAAAATTATCTATATTCTTAGGACTATATCATATTTGATATATAAAGCTAAATAAAAGAAAAATGATGTGACACTCTTTGGCCAAGGATCCTATTTATTTTTTACCCAATTTTTGATAATCTTTTTTATTTATTTTTTATTATTACACAAAAATGAATGTGTCAATTATTACTCCTTCATATATTCATGATCGTTAATATAAAAATAAAATTATCTATATTCTTAGGACTTTTGATGATCACAACTCCTAAATTAATCTACTCCATATATTCATGATCGTTAATATAAAAATAAAATTATCTATATTCTTAGGACTTTTGATGATCACAACTACTAAATTAATTCAATTAATCAAATTTTCACCTTCCACTATAATTATCTTCTCTATTAGACAAATGTAAAAATAAATGTATCAATACATTTACTAATATTTACTACTCCACTCTTTTATATTATTGTTATAGTGTCAAAATTAGTCATTGTAAATCTTCTCTATTCATTGATGTTTTAATATCACTATTATATGGTCATCATCCTTTAAACTTCTGCTTCATTTTATATATTAAAATTCCGTGTGAGCAAATGGAATAGAGGTTGGTATCTTTTGAGATGAAGAGGTGACTCTCAAGAGGAAGAGGTAATGTTTTCTTATGATAAAAAAATTATGTAACTTTTTGTAAGATTTTCTTTGACAAAATAATTTGATGAGGTTTGAATTTTTTTTAGTGATAATACTAATTATTTTTATTATTATTATTTAACCTTTTTTTGAATTTTTTCTATGAGAATAACCAACTCTTTGTCTCTTCATATTATGATATACTAAGAAAATAACTTTTTTTAGTATGATACTTATTATTATTTCATTTTGTAAGACTTTTGCTATGAGAATAATGCACTCTTTGTCTCTTCATATTATGATATACTAAGAAAATAACTTTTTTTAGTATGATACTTATTATTATTTCATTTTGTAAGACTTTTGCTATGAGAATAATGGACTCTTTGTCTCTTCATATTATGATATTCTAATATTTTTGTTTCTATTTTATATTTGGTATGTTGTACTGTCCATTTGTTCATACAATTTTTACTTACAAGAAAAAAAGTCAATTTCTCTATTGGTGGGAGGTCTATATGAAGCAAAATACTTAATTTAGGGATGACATTCTCAAATAAAAAAATTCATTCCGAGGACTTAATATTTAAGAGGGATGGAAGTTCAATTTTCCTACAACAAACCATGTCGAAGTGTGGTTGTTGATGCATGCGTTTGTTCATCATTTGGAAAGGAACCAAACAAACAATATTTTTTATTTTAATCTTTAATGTCTTATTCATCACACAAGTAGGGAAATAGCAAAATACATAATTTTTTAATACTTATTCGTGGATTATGAAATTGCTAGAATAGTATATAAGCACAAGAATTACGTAACTTATTTCTACATTCTACTCTATGGACTTTCTGTTTTGTTTATTCATGAACTGCCAAGCTGTTATTTTATTTAATAACAACAAAAAAAGAACTACACTACACATCAATAATTCTATAAAAAAACAAATGAAGAAAAGAAAAGTATGAATTAAAATTTGGAATTGGTCACATAAATAGCAAATAAATTTAATTGATTTTTCATTTTTAAGTTTTATTTTTCAATTACAATTTCTATTTCATTTATTTTCTCAATTTTCATTGAAGTGAAATGAAAAAAAATCATCATTAAGAAATACCAATGTCATAATTTATAATAAGAAATCAAATACAAAGACAAGGGCCTTCGTGTCACGCCCCGAGAGGGTACCCTAGATGTGGTCGGCACTCAAAAGACTATTTCTAGTCTCCGAGTGAACTACTTGGCCTCATCGTCACATCTTACTTAATAGCGGAAGAATACTCAATGACAACATTAAAGAAAAGATAGTTATATCATAAATAGTTTCTCAAAATAGTTCAAGTTTGAATAGAAAAATACTTAGTAATACTTCACTCTAAGTCTATGAAGCCTCTACTCTAAATGTCTAGAAGGTATCATGACAAGCCATGACTACCTAACTCAAACAAATACGAAAACTTAATCAATAAGAACAAGCTCCTCCGAAAAGCAAGGAGGGCTCACCAATCTCTGGATCTCGGAACTCTGAACCTCAACGGTGCCCCTGGTGAAGTCCTCTATCTGCTGAGTCTTCATCATGAAATGATGCAGCACCAAATGGCATAAGTATGTGGAGTGTACTGTATGTAAACAGGCTAAAAGTAAACAGATAAGGCTCAAACCAATCAACAGACTTGACTCAAGGCTCAACTCTTCATCTTAACTCGACTCAAGAAAACATGCAAGTTTTTAAGTTTGAAATTATGCTTGAGAAATAGAGTTACTGTTTAAATGCAACTTAGTTCGAAAACCATGATATGCTCAACTCAAGTGTTGTTTAGAAGTTTCTTTAACTGACATAACTCTCCACCACCATGAGTTTTTGGTAATGTACAATGAATGTGGCATCGTTGCCTCGTCCATCCTTAACTTGCCATGAATGTCAACTCTATCTCTCTCTCTCGGATCCTAAGAGAGTGTTCCTCGAACGGGAACATGGGCCACTAGAATTATCCTATGCGACAATCCTACTCTGATTACGTAGTTCTGGGGTGACTTTTCTCACCTAACTCAGTGCTCAATACTCCTTTCAAGATTAAAATATGCTCATCAACTCAAACTCATCTCAATCGACTCAATCACAAGTTTCTCAATCAACTCTATGACTTAAATTGGGAACTCAAATAGTGCAACTCAAGACTCTATTCATATTATGCAAGACTCTCACGTATTACGATCAAGTGACATCATATTATCCATGCTCAACACATAAGACATGATAGGTACTCATTACATGCTATATGAAGCGAGAAAACATACTTTTTAGGTTCACACTACTCAGTTTAGGAGGTTGGGTTCATAATTTTAATTTAATCCTTAAGCAAGGAAAATACAAAGTTTAGGGTTAGAGTATCAAGCGTGCGAAATACATTGATAATTCAAAGTAACAATGGTGCAACTCATAAATTAACTCAAATATATTCAAGAAACTCAATCTTATACAAGCATTTAAAACTCAAAAACCATGGGATTTAAAACATGTTATTCATACTCGTGATTTTAACTCAGTAAACAAAGGGCTGAACATAATCCAATGCTTTAGGTAGCCTTATATACCTGGAATGAAGATTAACACCAATCTCCATAAAGAATTCAACTCCAACTCAAGGTTTTAGACTCTTCTTCTCTTCTCTTCTCAAAAACCCTCACTTTGAACGCTAACAAAAATGGGTTTGTAACCCTTAATTTTGAGGAAAATAACCTTAATACTCATTTATTAGACTTAAAATAGGTTGGGAATGTCCAAAATACCATTCCCAAAATTAAAAGAAAAATCATCACCAATGTTGCACTTGTCGCGATGCGCCAAGGGTGTGGACTAGTGTATTTTCCCTCAAAATTTCCTTTGAACGAATTTTGCCTTCCTGTCAAAAATTTTAAAATAAATACAAGTTTTATTCTGCATCCCTGGTGCATCGCGCCTGGGACACACATCAACATCGTCTCTGATTTAATTAGCAAAAATTAATTTTTGAATCAGTTGCTATAAAATCGAACCGAGACCACTTCCCTAGCCAGTTTTTCGTGCCAATCGCAAATCCATTCCTGGATTTTCCATACGATCTAGGGAAGATGTGTTATGTGCACGACTCCATTCTAGGGGTATTTTAGTAATTTCATAGGATGTTACATTATCTCCCCCTTGGGATCATTCATCCTCGAATGATGAGTAGAGGTGGAAATAAGGCATAAGTAGACTCAAGATTTCTCTCAATACTCACTCGACAACTCGAACTCTCAACTCTTCCTCAAACTCGATAAACTATACTCAGACTCATGAATAGACACATCTACTCAAGAATGGGAACATTAGTTAAGTTAGGGATAGGAACATTACCTTCGACATCATTATCAGTTGGTACGAAGAGTTGCGGGTATTTAGTTCTCATAGCTTCCTCAGCTTCCCACGTAGCTTCCTCAATGAATTAGTTCCTCCACAGAACTTTGACGGAGGCTATCTCTTCATTTCCCAGCTTATGAACTTGGCGGTCGAGAATTTGTACTGGAATCTCCTCATAGGATAGGCTATCCTTTACTCTTGTAATCTTAATAGGGATTGCTAAAGAAGGATCTCCCAAATACTTCTTCAACATCGACATGTGGAATACATGATGAATCCCGTCTAACTCGAAAGGCACATCTAACTCATAGGAAACCTTCCCAATCCTGCTCACCATTTGGTAGGGTTTGAGATAGTGCGGACTCAACTTTCCCTTCTTATCGAACCTCATGGCACCTTTTATGAGTGACACTTTCAAGTACACCCAATCATCTACCTCAAATTCTAAGTCCCTTTTTCTCACATCCATGTAAGACTTTTGGCGACTTTGCATTGTCTTTAACATCTCTCTAATAACCTTTACCTTCCCTATGGATTGGTGGACAAGATCAGGTCCAATCAACTCTGCTTCACCAACCTCAAACCACCCAATCGGTGATCTATATCTTCTCCTATACAAAGCTTCATAAGGGGCCATTTCAATGGTTGCGTGATAACTGTTGTTATATGAAAATTAGATCAAGGGCAGATGGTCATCCCAATTTCCTCTGAAGTCAAGGACACAAGCTCTTAACATATCTTCTAATGTTTAGATGGTGCATTCTACCTGGCTATCTATCTATGGATGAAAGACCGGACTCAAATTTACCTTTGTAACTAATCCCTTCTAAAAATATCTCCAAAATTGGGAGGTGAATTGAGCTCCTCTATCCGAGATGATAGACAAGGGAACCCTATGCAACCTCATAATTTCACTAATGTATAACCAAGCATATTCTTCAGTAGTATTCATTGTCTTGATTGCTAAGAACTAGGCTGACATGGTCATCCTATCCATGATCACCCATATTAAGTCATGCTGCTTTCGAGAACTTTGTAACCCAGTGATAAAGTCCATGTTGATCATCTCCCATTTCCACTCAGAAATCTCAAAGTTTTGTGCCAATCCACATGGTCGGTGATGCTTAACCTTGACTTGCTGATAGTTCGGGCATTTAGAAACTAACTCTGTGATATCCCTCTTTATCCCACTCCACCCGCAGATTTCCCGCAAGTTGTGGTACATCTTGGTAGAGCCATGATAAATAAAATACCTCGAGCTATGTGTTTTAGCCATGATTATCTCTCTTACATCATCAATATCAGGAACACGTAACCTACCCTGGTATCTCAACACCCCATCTCCCCCTTTGGAAAAGATCATCACTTTCTATTTATGGACGACCTCTTTCAATTGGAGTATGATAGGATCTTGATCTTGCTTTTCTTTCACCTCTACCACAAGGGATGATGCAGATCCACTCTAGAAATTGACTTCTCCTATATTATTTTCTTCAAGTTGAACTCCTAATCGAGTCAATATATGCCTTCTTTCACGAGCTCTTTCTTTCTCCTCCACATGGGCAGTGCTACCTATTGACAACCTGCTAAGAGTGTCAGCAATAATGCTAGCTTTACCTGGGTGGTAGAGAATGCTCATGTCATAATCCTTGAGCAACTCCAGCCACCTCCTCTGCCGTAGGTTGAGCTCTTTCTGACTGAAGACATATTGCAAACTTTTGTGATCAGTTAATACGTCCACATCCACTCCATACAAATAGTGACACCAGATCTTAAGTTTGATACCGCTGCTTCAAACTCGAGATAATGAGTCGAATAATTCCTCTCATGAACTTAAGTTATCTGGAAGTACAAACTATCACCTTCCCTCTCTGTATCAACACATAACCTAGTCCGACTTTGGATACAGCACAACATACCATAAGGTCTTCTGTTCTATCAGGCTTGGTTAGAACTGGGGTTGTAATCAACTGGTCTTCAACTTTTAGAAACTCTTATCACATTCGTTGGACCATTGAAACTTAACCTTCTTCTAAGTTAGGTTGGTCAATGGTGTAGACAAAGAAGAGACGCCCTCAACAAATTTGTGGTAGTTGCCTGCCAAGCCCAAGAAACTTCTTATATCTGTTGGTGAGGTCGATTTGGGCCAGTTCTTAACTGCCTCAATCTTCTGGGCATCCACTCGAATACCATCACCTGAGACAATATGACTTAGGAAGGCTATGGACTTGAGCCAAAATACACACTTTGAAAACTTTGCATATAATTCATTATTCTTTTGGTTGCTAGTGGATTTTATGTGTGTCCCGAACTCCCTTTGGTGTTTATCTCATTAGTGAGCCTATTGTTGTTTGAAAATTCGGTCATTGAGAGTTTGAAGAATCACTCTTAGATGGTTAGCATGCTCTTCTTCATCCTTAAAATATACCAGGATGTCATCAATAAATACAATCATGAATATGTTGAGATAGGGTTTGAATACTCTTTTCATCAAGTCCATGAAGGTTGTAGGTGCATTAGTTAACCCAAAAGAGATGACCAGGAACTCAAAGTGACCATATCCAGTCCTAAAAGTTGTCTTTAGAATGTCACATTCCCTCACTTTTAACTAATGGTAACCAGATCTGAGGTCTATCTTAGAGAAACAAGAGGCGCCCTGAAGTTGGTCAAACAGATCATCTATCTTGGGAGAAGATGTTCATTCTTAATCGTGACCTTATTCAATTGCCTATAATCTATGCACATTTTAAGAGATCCATTCTTCTTTCAGACAAATAGGATAGGAGCACCCCAAGGAGAAACACTTGGCATGATAAAATATTTCTCTAACAAGTTCCTCAACTGCTCCTTCAATTTTTTTAACTCAGTAGTGGCTATCATATAGGGTAGAATTGAGATAAGATAGGTATCGGGAAGAACATCAATCTCGAAGTCAATCTCCCTATCAGGAGGGACTCCAGTTAGGTGCTCGGGAAACTTTTCTGGGAACTCACTCACAATTAGGACTGACTCAAGAGTAGGAGGCTCAACATCATAAAATTTTACTTGCATGAGATGATAGATTCACCCTTTAGAGATTAACCTTCTAGCTCTAAGGGAGCAAACAAACTTGCCCTTAGGTGTAACAGAATCTCACCTTCATTCTATAATAGGCTCATTGGGAAACTGAAACTTGATGGTTTATATTCTACAGTCGACAGTGGCATAGCAGGTATAGAGCTAGTCCATACTAAGGATTATAGCAAAGTCAATCATCTCTAACTCAACTAGATATGCAAGAGTATCCCTATGGTAGATAGACACTACATAATCTTTATAAACTTTTTTAGCTATGATGGACTCACCAAAAGGAGTGAAAACAGGAAAAGGCTCAACTAAACACTCAGGGGAAATCTCAAAACTTCTAGCCACATATGGTGTTACAAAGGAGAATAGCACGATCCAAGCCTAGGGCCTAGACGTGACACAGAGAATGTGAACCCGAAGGGCCACCAAACAAGCCATTTAGCATATCATTCACATGTCCTTGGTTGCGAAAGCAAAATAAATAACATAAGAAATATAAATATAGGGAAGCGGGACTAAGGAAAGTCTCGATATTCATAAAAATATAAAAGAGTCAAGTTTATAGCATAAGTTTATCAAATATCCAACAATACCTCTAATATGGAAGGTCATGACAAAGATGGTATCAGAGCACTAGGTTGTTAGATCCTTAGCGTCCAACATACTATATTGATTAGAGTCTTATTCATGGTTGTGAAGCATGCCATGACTATGAATTGGAGGATATGAGGCATTCTAGGAAATATTTTACTTCTTCATAATCTATGTCATGCGATAGAGTTACGTCCCCTAGGACTTATTGTTAATCCCTAACCATTACATTTCATGATATGTCTCGAGCTACTCTAGATGGTGATGTGAATAATGGGAGATTCATAATGCTTTATGGGAAATGTCCATAGCAGCGACAAACTTGGCAAATCACCTTGGTCAACAAGTATGTGCCCTAAGACTTCTAATGGTAAGAGGAGGGGTAGTGCGACCAAGAGGGTCTATATTGGGGGTAAGTTCTAAAGTTCCAAATGTAGATTTGCTAGCCGTGTGGTGCCTTATGCTAAGTGCCCAAAATATGGTAGGCTCCATGATGGCCCATGCTAGAGGGCTACCGATGCTTGTTATGATTATAGAGATTTTGGTCATAAAGAAAAGGATTGCCCTCGTAAACACAATAAGAGCAAGGGAGGTGATGGTAGGATGACTAATCCCAAGTGCCCTATGTATAGGAAGGACCATGGTGGCCCATGATGGTGGAACATAGGTATATTCTAGGGGTGTGGTGAGATAGGCCACAAAATTTTGGATTGCCCATATGGTCAATACAAGATTAAAGGTGGTGATATTGATCAAGAGGCTCAAGGAGTGGATGAAGCACCCGATGTTGCTACCGGTATGTTGAAATTTCCTTTGGCTTTTATGTGTTTACATTGATGGGTCCGGTGTGCCACTATTTCTTTCATTATTCTTTTGGTTGCTAGTGGATTTTATGTGTGTCCCGAACTCCCTTTGGTGTTTATCTCATTAGTGAGCCTATTGTTGTTTGAAAATTCGTAGGTAGTGTTCCATGTTCATATTGTATTAGGTCTTGCCTTATCACTTGAGGGGACTTTAGACTACTATAATCACCACATCCTAAAATGCTTGAAAGCATCCAAGATACTTTTTGTGTTTGTAAGCACAAATTGTATAGGGGTTTTGCGCGACAGAATTTGATATTATACTTGGGGCGGATTAGTTGCATGCATGTTGCGCCTTTCTTGATGTAGGGCCCATAGAGTTAAGTTTCGATTCTCTACTGAGTCCATTCTTGAGTGGGGGGCTTGTAATGTGGTTGCGAAGGGGTAAGTCCATTTATTATCTTAAGGTATAATGGATCTCTAAGGGTTGACCCCATGTTCTTATTGTATAGGGTCTTTTCTTATGATTTGGGTTGAACTTAGTTTGTTTGATTGGGAGTCTTGAGGTTGTTCGACTACTTAAATATTATGTCTCCTTTAATTGTAGAACCAGTAAGGTTGTAACCTGATGGTTATGAATGGTCGATCTATTTGGTCAACTACAATGGGTTAGTCACTTCTCTAAGATTGATCTTTGGTTCAGATTTTGTTCCCATGTGATGATGAGGATAGGTGATATCCCTAGGGATGGCAATGGGGCGGGATGGGGCGGGGCGGGGCCGGTATTTGGCGGGTTTAGAGTTATACGGGAGGGGTGGGTTTAAAGCTATGCAGGGAGGGTTGAAGTAGGTATTTTTTAAAGTGATGCGGGGTGGGGCGGGTTGCGGGTTTAGAAAGCCAAATAGGAATTCAAAGAAATAAAAATTTTCTAATTAGTAAAAGTTAAAGATATAAACTTTTTATATTAAATATTGACTTTAATTTTTTATTTTTCTAAAATTTAAACTAGACATGTCCGGTAAATTGTTAGTTGTTAAAATGTTAATTAGAAACTTTTAATTAATGATTAAGAAACGATTGTTAAAATATCAACTCAAAATAGTTAATTATTTGTTGAGACATTAATTAGCCAAAAAAATTAAATTCAATGGGACGGGGAGGGGTGGGTTAAAATTAAAAAAATCATCATGCAGGGCGGGGGGCAGTTTTAAAAAATTTGCAGGTTAAGCTCAACCCGCCCCGTACCCGCCCTATTGCCATCCCTAGATATCCCTAAATGTCTTTTCGAATTAGGATAGAGCCTTTGAGTATGTTAGAGTTATTTGGATTGGCTTATGCACCGGCTATGTTTATGAATTTCATGAATAGGGTCTTCAGTCCCTACCTAGTTATTCTTGTGGTGGTCTCTAGTGATGAAGTATGGATTTATTTAGAGCTTGTGAACCATTTGGGGTTCTTGTTGCAAATCTTGGGGTAGGAGAAGTGGTGTGCTAAGAATGTGACATGTGAAATATAGATAAAGGGGTTACTTCCCTAGGTCATGGGGTGTCAGAGGATTGTGGATGGGTTTAGCGGGTTACCATAGGAGGTTTGTGGATGGGTTTTCTTTTATTGCTTCTTCCATGACTAAGTTAACCCAGAGGAAGGATAAGTTGTCTCCGCTCCTATCTTATTCTCACCGGATGTGGTGGAAGGATTTATTGTGTAGTGTGATGACACCCGAATTGGTTGGGCTTGTGTGTTGATGCAAGATGGATAGGTAGAAATTTATGCTTTTAGATAATATGAGATGCATGAGAAGGATTACCTTATCTATGAATTTGAGTTGGCCACCATGGTACTCGCTTTGAAAATTTGACGTCATTGGTTGTATGGGGAGCATGTTGGTGTGGTTGTCGTTCACTAGAGTTTATAATATATGTTAACCCAAAGGGATGTTATCTTAAGACAAAGGAGGTGGTTAGAACTTCTTAAGGATTATGATATGGGTGTGCATTATCATCTTCGTAAGACTAATGTGTTTGTGGACACTTAGAGTAGGGTGTCTATGGGTAGCCTAACTCATGATGATGGTGCTGATGGAAAGGTGGCTAAAGAAGTGGCTAGGGAGGTGCATCGATTGGGTAGATTTAGTGTTAGGTTGCAAGAGGTTGATAATGGTGGTGTTGTTGTTGTTGATGGTTCTAAATCTTCATTTGTTGATAAGGTAAGAGCAAAGCAAGATCTTGATCCCTCCTTGCTAGAATTGAAGGCCTTAGTGAAAGAGGGCAAGGTAGAGGTTTTCTCCCAAGGGAGAGATGGTGCTGTTAGGCATCAAGGTAGGTTGTGTGTACCTTGTGTTGATGGCTTGGTGGAAAAGATCCTTCATGAAGCCCGTAATTCTTCTTATTCTATTCACCCTGGTTCTACCAAGTGTATATGGATTGAGAGATATGTATTGGTAGGGAGGTATGAAGAAGGCATTGCCACATTTCTTTTCGGTTGTCATATTTGTTAACAAGTTAAAGCTAAACATCAAAGGCTGGGTAGCCTAACCCAACACATAGATATTCCTACTTTATAGTAGGAGGTGATTAATATGGATTTTTGTGGTTGGGTTACCCAAGACTAGAAAAGGTTTTGATTACATTTGGGTTGCAGTTGATAGGATGATGAAATTGGCTCATTTTCTACAGATTAAGACTACTTGTGGTGCCAAAGAGTATGCTAAATTGTACATTCATGTGTTTGTGATAACACTTGAGGATATGCTTAGGGCTTGTGTATTGGAGCTTAAGAGTAGTTGGAATGGTCATCTTCTTTGGATTGGGTTGCCTATAACAATAGCTTTCATTCTAGCATCGGGATGGCTTCCTTAAGGCTCTCTATGGTAGGCGTTGTAGATCACCGGTTGGGTGGTTTGAAGTAGGAGAGATGAGCTTGCTGGGTCCAACTTTGATTATGAAGGACATGGAGGAGGTGAGGACTATTAGGAAAGGATGAAGCAGCCTAAGGTCGTCAAAAGTCATATGCTAGTGAGAGGAGAAGGGATCTTAGATTTAAAAATTGGTGATTGGGGGTAATTGAAGGTTTCGCTCATGAAAGGAGTGGTTTACCCCAGTAAAGAGGGAGTTGGCCTCATGGTTTGTCAGTCTTCATAGGGTGTTGAGGAAGGTTAGTGAGATTTCATATGAATAAAAAGTGCCTTCGGATAAGGGTATGGTTCGTCCGGTTCTTCATATTTCTAGGATTGAGGAGATGTATTGGTGATTCAAGTGTTCTAGGACTCTTGAAGTTGTGGGTGTTGTGATGGATGAGTTCACTTATGAGAAGGTCCGGTGGAGAAGTTGTGTGAATATGGGTGAAGATTAATTGATAAGGATGTGGTGTTCGTTAAGGCTCTTCAGAAGGTTCATCTTATGGAAAGTGTCTCTCGGGGAGTAGGCATGGAAATGCAATACCCTTATCTCTTTCATTCTATTCAAGCTTTTGAAAACATGTCAAGTCCTTTCGTGATTTCAAGCCTTACGTTTCAACCCCTATGTCATTTGTATGCATCCATGTTTATGTTAACAAGTTCATGATGATTTTTGACACTTATGTTGGTGTTTTGAAAATGGTGTTTTAAATGTATTGTTGCATTCTTGTTAGGGTTGAATTGTTCATGATTACTCTTCTCAAACACTTTTCATTGACTTTCAGGGACAAATGTTTCCAAGGGGGTGATATTGTAACGACCCCAAAAAGTGCCCAAAAGTGTGCCTCGAAAGTGCCAAAAATTGTAATTTCCATATATCTCAAAATCCATGCATTATTTTGAAAATTCGACTTTATATTCTTGTTCAGGGTGTCAAATTTAGGGGGATAAAGGTCAAACCGCAATTTTAGAGCGAACGATTCATAATTGCAAATTTCAAAGTTGCAAATTCCAATAGATGAAGCACGCTACTGGCGCGATGAGCCCCAGTATATTTCTGGCACCAGTTTTTAATTTAGGTCCAAGACTTTTAAGTCTTAGGCCTAAATGTTCCCACATGAGAAAATACCATACTTCGCCATTTTTCACTCTCATATCATTAAAAGCATTCCCCAACACTCACTCACACACTTAGGCTTACATTTCTCTCAAGATTCAAGTGCCAAAACCCTCTCCAAATCTTAAGGAATTCAACAAGTTTCAAGTCTCCATCTCTAATCTTCTTCAAGGATTCTCCACAGGCCATGGCATGTGGGTTTCTTTCACCCATGATACCCAAGCTTCATTTTTCTTAAATTTGCATGATTTAAAGATGATATACTCATAGGTCTTAATTGTTATGAAAATCACTGCACACTATGTTGGGGTTTATGAAATTGTGACTATTTTGCTATGTTTGGAGCTATGAAACCAGGCTCTATTGTAAGATTTGATGAAGGGTTTTGATGTATATTGCTTGAGGGTGTTACGAGGTATCAATTGATGGCTTTACATTGGATTTTCCAGCATGATAACCCTCTTGACTTGCATGGTTGTACACTAGCACAACATACCCTCTAAGTGTTTGATAAAATGTCCAATTATGATTTCTTAAGCAATTGAAGGTCCAATGTATGACTTATGAGTTGAATGACTATATGATGATAAAATGAATATATGTATGTGAGGATAATATGATGATAAAGTAAATGTATGTATATGGTATTCTCTATGTAGTGTTGGAATGTGACTATGCCCTACTCGGGGGTTGCGCGCTGGGTAACCTTGTCAATGGGTTTGTACCATGATAACCTATCGAAGGGTTTGTACTCTGGCACCACGGGTGGTAGGGTGTGACTATCCATCAACATTGTTAGGGGTTTATACCCATCAACCTATTAGAGGGTTTATACTCCAGCACCACGGGTGGTAGGGTGCGACGATTTACCAACCTATCAGGGGGTTTATACTCCGGCACCACAGGTGATAGAGTGCAATGATCCACCAACCTATTGATGGGGTTTGTATCTCAATCACTATGGATGGTAGCATGTGATGATCTACCAATAGTTTAATGGTACCTTCTTACACATATGTTATGTTCTCTATAAGTATATTTTACTTTAAAAATCATTCACACATGTCATATTATTAGTATGCTATTTATTGCTTGTGATTATGCATTTTGCCTATTTTGCTTATCTCTTGTTGCATTGCATCCTATATACTTAGTACATTC